>RPOG01001822.1:0-123627 GCA_008086565.1 Thalassoma bifasciatum
TTGTCATAAAATGCAAACAGGAGTGAAGCTGTTTGAAGAGGCTCCAGTCTCTGATTTTAAATCATCAGGGAAAAGTCAAGTGGGATGCAGATATTTATGGTTTCAAAGCTTTACCTGTGCTTTTTCCAAGAGAGCTGCATTGTACATTGAATTTTCACCCGCTCAAACATCCATTAATCTCCAACAGGCTGGTTCATCCACTGTTTTTAGTTGAATAAAAGTCAAATTGTTAATCATTGTTGAAAATGTTCCTGAAATGATAAAACATTCACACAGTCAAAATAAAATCATTCAAATCACACTGAGACAATCAGACTTTGGTTCCTGAGGTCTTTGTAATGGTTTACGTGTTATAAGATTCATTGCAAACTAATCTCCTACTGAGTTTGAGAGCATTTGAATCAGTGTGTGATGAATTAAACCAGACACTCACAGGTCAGACATTTGTGGGGAAGTTTGAGTTGGTTTTTATGGCGGCATCAAAAAAAAAAAAAAAGCAAAACATATAAGCAACATGTAATAGCGTGAAAAGTTTCTCATTATTATGACACATACAAAGTTATGGCATTAACTTTGTAAGTGTTTTTTCATAACAGTTCATCTTGTTATAACATGAAACTGTTTATTCTGGATACATATCCTCAAGCTTGATGATGAGAAATGAAGTTAACTCCAGAGGGTCGGACTGATTCTTCCTTCTGTAGAGTCCCATACTTTTCAAAAGTCCTTCCTGTCATGGAATTTTCCTAATTTCTTATTATTCTACACAATTGTTACCTTAATTTCCTCTGTATGTCTCAAACATAGTCACAGCCCTGTATTTAGCCTTAGATACACACATTCCTGTATTCTTCCATAGTGAGGACTGTTTCTCTTGTATCAGGATGAGAGGGACATCCTAAGCTGAACTCATTGGTCTCCTAAATAGACATAACAAACATCAGAAATGATAAATACTGAATACACAGAGAGGCCTGGCAGAATTGACTCTGCATTACACTGCGCATCCAAGTGTACTGTCTGTCACTTCTCCTCGATCAAGCTATATAAACTTTTTCAACTTAAGTCATCTGAGTCTCCTGAGTTTTCTTCTTCATGTGGTCAAGCTTCCAGAAAATTCCTCAATACTTCCTAATATACACATAAGCATCATAATATCATCCACATAACTCAAAAACAACTGAATCTCACCCTGCCATATCTTATATAAGAAGAAGGGTTTAATCAATATGTGTTTTTCAACCATATTCTTTTATTCAGCTATCTGTCTTTTTTCCATTCAAATATGAGCTAAACAACATAAGCTATCACATATTTTGTGAATGCATGAAAAATAGCAAGCTACATTGTTATAACAAGAGGGAAATTAACATTACATACAAACACTGAAAAAAGCCACTCAAAAATAAGCTAAAAGTAGTTGATACCCAAAATGTTTTGCTTGAAATAGGAAATTTAATCTGCCAGGGAATCAAGCAAACATTCACTTGGTAAGTTCTGCTGAAATAAGACATTAGATTTAGGCTTTGCTGAATAAGAGAGAAAATCATTCTTAGCCACGTTTACTGGCATCACTAAGTTTTGTGTCTCAAAATAAGTTTATAATCCTTTAAATGTGTATTTTCCTCTCAAAAGTAGCATCTTTGTTTTGTTTCTTTACCTTCCATGTTTTTCCCTCTTCATTTCAAGTCTTTTAGACTCATTTTAGTTCTTTAACAGTGATTTAAGTCTAGTTTAAGTCCACAGCCTTCTTAAAATAAGATTAGAAATTGACATCGGAGACAAAAAGTCTCAAATGTTATTAGTCGTTATTAGTTTCAAGGATTGTTTTTAGCCATAGTTTTCCAACCCATTGTTATTTCAAGTAAATCTACCTTCTTGTAAGCTCTACAATAATGATACTGCTCAGCATTAAAGACATCCAAATACTACTTACAAAACAGAAACTGTACTTAAGATAAGTCTTTGTAATGCAGTGTGTGAGTTGTTGAGCTGCAGATTTAGATAAAGCAAAGTTCAGTTTATTTCCTGAAACAAGATGATTTGTCTTTAACAAAGAACTCAGCAGCTTAAAAACCCAATGACATGTTAATAAAAGTTTGTTTGTTCCACTTCTGGTCACTGTGGCTTATGTTGAGTGTGATGAGATATATTGACCAAAAAACAAACAAAAAAAGGCAGAATATACTTGGCTAGACTTTAAGTTTTTGTAGTTTCGTGGTCATTTTGTAATTTGTGACCATGTGAAAGACTTCTTCTTGCAAAAAACTGTTCATCATATAAAATGTGAAAAATATTTTTTTATTGTTTCTTAGCGTGGCAGCAACTCATCTGTATTTTTTTTAATATTTTTCCAGCTCTGTTTTTTCCTCCTCTTTGTAGCATTGGGTGCCTTTGTTGTCATTTTTCCCTCAGTGGATTATCTTTGTTGCAATTTACGTCTCTTTTTTAATGTTAGTAAAACTTTCTCAGTGTTTTCTTTTTGTCCTAAGAGCAGCTTTTGTCTCTTTTTGCTGTTTTTTGTTGTTGTTGACTCTTCTTGTCCTTCCTTGAGCAAATACAAAACGAACCTCATAACTAAATACGTCTTAATGTCTTACTTCTAGCTAAAAGACCTTATCTGACTCAATTAAAGTAGAATGAAACTACTAAAATTTTCTCATCTGAGAATTTCTGAGACAAAACAGATTCTGAATTGTTTGCAAAGAGCAAGAAAATCTGGCATTGGGGTAAGAAAGGATCATTTTTACTGTTTTTACTCTACTTTTTTAACATTCAGGTGTCATTATTGTCTTGTAATATCTTGAAATAAGACAAGTTCTGGATTTGTCAGGTAAAGGTGGTTCATACAGTTGTGCCAAAAATGACCCTGTTAAGAAGTTTTCACAACTCTGGTGGTTTTGTCCTGATAAATACACAAAAGTGAACACAAATGTGTTTGAATGTCTACTAAAGGTAACCATCCTCACCTGTGATCTATTTGCTTGTAACAGTGTGTGTATGAAAAAAATAAACAGGGTCATTTTTCAAGTTTCTGTTGTCATTATGATTTAAAAAGAGTAAACACAGTTGTTTGTTAATACATGTCTTCACCCAACCTCTAACCATGAGTGACAGAAAGGATTTTGTGCTACCATTCATATTTTTTGAGGAAAGGACAAAACATCAGAAAATTCTGCTGGAGGGGGTGTAAACTTTTAGGCACAACTGTATATCATAAGGTTATTTTCGGTTGTAAATGAGACACAGGCATGCTTAGACTTCAGTTTTTGCAGTGCTCCAGCAGTCACTTAAAGCAGAGGCCGATGTTTCAGCCCCCCTGAGCCCTGTAGGCGTGTTGGGTAATAAATGTACATAGTTTATCCTCTAGGAGTCAAGGTGTGTTGTGTTAGTGACAGAGGCTGTAAAAACGCTGTGGAGAGGTCTGTAGTTGGTGCTTTTTGTCGGCAAACAGGTTAAAAAAAAATAACCGTGGATCAGCCATCTTTTTATTTGAATGTACTGTCAGCACTTTCCCAGATTAAGAGTGACTTGAAAGGCTTCACGCTGTGACCTCAACAGAACAATGAGCTTCACAGTCTGGGATAATTTCCCTTATGTGCCCACTGTCCTCATTTTAAGTAACCATACATTACTTCTCAGATTAAGCGTTTTTCAGAGTGATGTGTTAATTAGAACGGGGTCGTAAGGACGCTGAACGAGGCCCACAGTGCTTCAGTGACGACAGCAAATGTGAGGTCAAGATTCAATTTAAAAGTACAGAACTGATTAAGTCCACGTGATTCAGCGATGTTCAGAAAAAAAAAAAGTTAGGATCCAGACGCCTGACAGACAAAGTGAGAGACTCAGAGTGGAGATTGTGGGTTCAGGTCCCACCTGGTTCCCCACAGAGGCTGAGTGCTCTACATTTCTGAGGTGCCAGAACAAAATGTGCTACCTGGCACCTGAGAAAGTCTGTGGATGCACATTTCTGTTTTTTGCTGGTCAGAGGAAGTGTGAGGAGGGTGTGCAATCAGATACACAAATACAAGGTCAAAAATTAAACAAAGGAACAGAAAGAACTACAGGAAGTGTGTGTGTGCTCTCTTGCAGAAGTGTCCCAGACTTCAGCGTCTTACTAAGTCACTCTCCACTCTCTGGTTTTGAGCTCATTGCTGCCTGAAATGTGATCAAAGAGGTTTTGGATAGAAGATAAAAACAAAACATTACTCTAGAAATGTGCACTGATCAGATCATTTGCTTAGTATTAATCAGCACTTATTTCAGATAATGGATTTCCCAAACCTTGAAAACAGAATATGATCTCAATACTGACCGAAGAAAAAAAAAAATCATCTTTCTCTGCTTCGTAGTGAGTTCTAAAATAAAAAATGTGAATTCTGATCCTGTGATGCACACCTGTCTTTCTTATTATATTCCAATCTCGCTTTTAATTCAGCTTAGAGCTTCAAATAAAATGCAATAAGCAAAACTTTTAATAATCCACCCTGACTTGAACCCCAGGGGTTTGTCTGTGATGAAGGAATATGTCATTGTCCCCTGAGGAGCCAGAAAAATCATCCATGAGATTATTATTTTCTAACTTGTGCTGTTTTTTATGAAGGGTATCAAGCAGCACCTCCTGTAGATTGTGATGCCGGTTTGTGAGGAGCGTGGATTGGTTTTGTTTCTACCTTGAGTCAGTGGTAAAGATATGAAGCACACAAAGCTTGATGTGCACACAACCTTGCTTTTAACAGTGTGATGTCAGCAGGGGGAGCACCTGGCACCAGTACTAAAACAGTTCAGCAGTCTGTGTGTGCTCCCTGACCAGAGGATTTAATTATTTTTAATAGACAAATACAACTATAATGATTTATTCGGCTGCACATGTCCAACAAGCAGCAGTTCAAACACCCTTTAAAAAGTGCAAGTTTCCTGTCAAATATAATCTGAATTCATATTTTTCTTTCTTAAATGTGAATATTTTCACTTAGTTTTTAATCCTTTAAAAATATGATAATGTTTGACCACAAAGTCTTCCACAGTGATGTTACAAAGAAGGATTTTGAAGAAAAATGAACTGAAGGCTTAAAACAAACAGAAGTCACAACATCTGTGGTATTAAGTATTATAAAAGGGGGCTATAACTCAGAAAAGCAGATTTTTTTTGATGAGTTAAACAGATTTTTAATGAGTAAACCATCTGAATAATGAATGTTTTTGAAGAAAATGTTTAAATATCTTTTTTGTGAGACTACTTTCAATCATTTTAATGTTAGAAAACAACACTAAGTGTGAAGGACTATAATTTAAATCAGTCTGATATTAATTTAGTGAATGCATTTTCCGTTTCAGAATGTGTATTCACTTTTATTTCATCATATTTTCATACTGAGAAGCCGACACGAGCATTAAGTGTCTCTCTTTTTATTCTAAGGCAGCATGTGTCGATAATAAAGCTTATTTCTAAACACTTCCTCCAATTCGTCCCGTGTGCTCCCTTCACAAAGATTAAAAAGTAGGCTTGGCTAAATTCCCTTAACTCCACCAATCTACACATCATCTCCTTCCCCTTTTCCAGACGATATCGATCAACCCGGGGCTTTACGTCAGTATTGATAACTTTGCCAAAGCCAAATCAAGTGCAATTGTCCAGTTAATGTTGAGGCAGACGCAGACGCGCGGATACACTTTGCGCTTTACTTTTTCCAAAGAGACTTCACCAAAAAAAGAAAAAAAAATCCTCCTCCTCTGACTTTTTCTTTTTTTCCGCCTTCTTCCTTAAACAACAAACATGTTGGAGGACTTATCGGAGGAGTGTGGTGTAAAGTCTGTTTTTTATGTCCCCTTCTTTTTTTAAAAGTGGGACCTGTGATGGTTGTTTAACGAGGGGGAATCCAGCCCACATATTTATTGCAGCCGCTGAAAAAAATCTCCTCAATATCCCCCAAGATGGCCGCCGATGTAGGATCGATGTTTCAATATTGGAAGAAATTTGATCTACGGCGGCTTCAGGTTAGTGCTTTTCTCACCTTTCTCGACTTATTTCTGCAGCGGTATGTCTTTTTACTGCACTCTACTGTGTGTTGTCTTATTTTGGGCGCATGTAAGGCGAAAGCTAGCGGCGTTTGCATTGATAGTTATTAGAAATTGATCCCTCTTCTGCCTTTGTTCAGTTCAATCATTGATCAGCGGTGGAGCGACCGTGGAGCAGCACAGCCTCTGTTAGCCACACCGATCTGGGATCAGCACCGCGGACAGCACTGCTGTTTACACGCGTTAAGCTTTTCCTCTTTTTTACTCTTTATTGTGGGCGACACGCACTGCCGTACTTACATGTGCGGAAACTTTTAATGCGCCGCGAATCTCTGTTCTTGGACGTAGGCTGTAACTTTTTTCACCCAGCTTAATGTTTTATGCGGTTTGTGTCGACGGCCGTTACGTTGCTGCTGCATCTTTCAGTAGGCTATAGTACAATTCTTACATTTTTACATTTTGTGTGCATGTTTGGAAGTTTTATTTGTGCTCGGGAAAGTTTATTTTTGTGGACAAACGGCGTTAATCTCGGACATTTGGTGCACGAGGGATATTTTCGGGTTGTGTTTACTGGACATTTAGAGACGTTACAGTCGTTACGTGTAGCTAAAGGTAGCACAACATACAACATGTTAGGAAGTAAACACGGTGTTTAAAAGCCTGAAGCTGGGGTGAAAATGTCTTTCTCTTCTTCTTCTTGTTTTTTTTTATTTTTTCAACCGAGTACCCTCAGTAGCAGGTGAGCGGGTCTCACACTAGCCGCTACATGTACCCTCACAGTCCCGTTTGATAGCACCTCACCTCCGTAGCCTCTTCCCTAACTCCCTGCGCTGAAAGTTGCCTTTAAAAACCACATTGCTGACAGGTTATGCGCTAAGCAAACGCTAAAATAAGGTTGAGGAAGCTAAACGCTGTTTCCAGTGTCCACTCCCCCCCACCACCCCTCCTCTCCTCTCTCCTGAAGCCGCATAGGGCTGCTCGGCCGGGGGGGCTGTGTAATTGTATTCCCCGCTAATGTTTGTAAATCAGCCTCGGCCGGCGCGAGGGCAGCGTCTGTGCCGTTTGACTGATGTTCTGTAACATGAGAAATGACAGGAGCATGGCAGTCCGGGTTCCTCTGGAAAAGCCTACCGAGGAAGAGGAGGAGGAGGAGGAGAAAGCAGACCTGGTGGCTCTCGGTTGTCTTGTATTGGTCGAGTGTTATTCCAGCTCTCAGCCGCTGGACCTCTCTCTCATCTAGGCAGGGAGAGCTATTGTTGTTGCGGCTTCATGTAGCGTCCTCTCCGCGTGCTCTGCTCCTGGATAACCGCCGTACATTTGTCATGGATGTGTATATTCACTTTTTCTTTTTTTATATACGTGAAATATGTCTGAGGAGACTAGGAGCTAAATCTGAAGTGCCCCTTAAGGATACCCAAGCCACTACCCAGAGTCATGAGCAGTGGTGTAGAAGGGTTAGCCTTCAGTTAGTGATATGAAAAGCTTATACCTACCTATCATGCTTGTGTTCCCTTAGATGACCCTATTGTCACACAGTATCATGTCTGAACCAATAAATCACCAGCATTCTGCTAAATAGCCCATCAAATGAGGGGAAGGTGAATAAAATAATCAGGTATTTTACCACTGCAGCACCTGGACTTAAGGTTATATGTATACATGTGATACCCAAAGCATCATTAAAGCACCTCAATGAGCATAGTGGATGCAGAAAATGTAAAATAATATTCATCAAATCTGCCAAAATGACTCAAAGATGCCTGTTTTTTAATCATATAGAGTTGTAAAATGGTGACTTTGTCACCAATTTAAGTTTTCCGCCGCTCATCTTCCAGCTTAACACTTCAGAAATGTGCCATCTTATTTTCATCACCTCTGATAAATATTCCTGTGAACTGCTTCATGAAAACATGCCTGTAACTTCTGTGTGATACGATTAAGAAAATTCACTCATTCAGTCACGCAGTCATATTCTATCTGGGATCCTACAGAATAGTTTGCGGTCATCAACGCGCTGTATGTACAAGCAGCAGAAGATATAACGGTGAACTGAGTGTGCAGTTTTTTTTTCTCCCCGTCTCTGTGTAGTAGATTTTGTGCCTCTGAGTTGTACAGGATGAATAATTCACCTGCAGGCGGATGAAAAGAGGGCAGGGAAAGTGCGAAGCGCTGAGGTGGAGTGACCTTGGTTCCTGCTGGCTGCAGGTCACCCGGCCGTTGCTGTGGTAATCATTCACACCAGCCAGATGGCATTTCCGTGGGCGAGCATGAAAAGGACGGGTCAGGGTCTGTCCTGCCAGGTCCTGCCAGGCCCACAAACAACTCTGGGCCAATACAGTACCTGGAGAGAGAGAGAGAAAGAGGGAGAGAGAGTTGGGCCTATAGAGTTTGCAGAGCCAGGTGATGCGAACCTGCTCGGTTAAATCCGCTCTGAAGCTCTTTTTATCATTAATTTGTCGCACACATAATTACCTTTAATTGCCTTAGAGAGAAACGACTCACCAGAACATCATCAAAGCAGGACTTTTGTTTGATTTTACTCGAGAAAACTTGGGCTGCATGCCTCTACTACTAGTTACTTTTATCCTCTGTTGTTTTAAGCGATGTTGCAATGCTGCGCTCATACGGCGAAATAATTCTCTGCTTATTTGTTACCACTTTTTAGCCCGTGTTTCTTCTCTCTCTTCCATGAATCTGAGAGGCAGTGGGGTTTTAGATCAGGAACAAAAGCTTGTGATTGTACTACATTTAGCATGACTCAGTTGCTCTGGTGTCAGCTCTAATCCGCACACAGAGACAACAGTATTGCCAAACAGTGAAATTGCTTTGCAGCCTGTGAGCCTGGCTGCCTCCGCTGCCAGCCTGCTCTGTGTGCTGTTTGCCAGTAGCTCCCACACACACATACACACACACACACACACACATACACTCACACACAAAACAACCCTGCAATCTCAAATTGGCTGTGAAAATCGGTCTCTGTCTCCCTTTCATTCATGCTTTCATATATTTGTTTGCTGATATTGTTAATGTCAAACGCATCAGCATAATCTCATTGTAGTGGGGAGTCAGTCGGTGCAGAGCGTCTCAGATCTGTTTTTTTATTTTTATAATGACTGTATCTCTGTATTCTCATGCTGTGCTTTAAAGCTGACCTCCTCACTGGGTGCTATATGCGCTCATTATCTCATTTCTCAGGCCTTGTCTTCTTTTGTCAGGTCTTTAGCAGATTAAGCGCCGTGTTTAAATGTTAAAGCTACCACATCATCATAATCAGCGCTGGTTTGAGTCACGCGTGCCTCCCATATAAACATTTCTTAACATTGCCTTCATTATTAGCCCTTCTCTGAATCGATGGGTGGGGCATGTCTGTCGCGGTCCCCTCTCCGTCGGGTTGGCCCTGTATTCCTCTTGACAGGGACAACAAAGCAAATAAGAAAGAAAAGAGCTTTTACAGGACTATCTGGGGCAAATTGAGATGTGAAATCCAGGAGCTGTAACCCCGGTACATAAAACGGAGGGAACATTAGAGAGGGAGAGGAGTGGAACAGACTTCAGCATTAAGCTGTTTAACCTCTCTGTGTAGCATTAGTGGTAGAGACTTCAAAGCAGATGCTTCAGCGTTGGAAGCAGAATGACAAATGGGTTTAGAGACAGCTACGGTGAGCATTCTCACAGGAAGACTAGGCCTGTCATTAATGTCAGCTTAATCACTTTGACCTTCCTTCAAGTAGATTTCCATACCTATCCAATCATTTTGCTTTGCTTGTGCTCTTCTTTGCAGACTGCTCGATGTGCTGCCGTTTGATAAGCCCGAGTGTGAGGATGTTTCTGTCTGTATCAGTGATTGTGAACTTGAATCATCCTGAAAGCTGTAATATTAAAGGATTGCTTCATGAAAACTACATGAAAAAGACTCTCTTACTTTCTATTAGAGGCGTCCTGCCATGCCATGCGTTGAGCTAATTTTTGGTGTAAATGTTTCTGCGATTTCTTCCTCTGCAGCGACGCGAGGGTGAGGAATGTCTTTAAATCTCAGGTGCTGGTGTTGCTTTAGAAAGCACCTTCCAGTCTGCCCTGACCCGGAGCTTTCATGCTGTGTACGAGCACAAATGTGTGCAGGGGAAACAGAAATATTAGTGCATGATGTTTGGATAGAAGAGGAAGAATTTTTTTTTTTTTTAAGATATCATCCGTCTTTGGTGAGCTGTAACACGGGGAGAAACCACAGGGCAGATTTCTTCCAATTACGGCTGCTAGGAAATGATATTGTGATACTTTTGTTGCTTGCAATGTATTGTGATTTTTTTTAAAGTTTACTGCTTCACTCTGTTCAGCTGAATTCTCCCTGAAACAATGAGAACAGACTCTCAGACAAAGCTGAATAAAGCACAGATCTGGGAGCTGCTGCCTTTAACCATGAAAGTGTTAAATAAAGCACCTTTTGTGATATTAACTACAAGCAAACTGTCATATTGTCCAAATACCTGCTTAACTCCTCTCACATTTACTGCTCCCTCTCTCTGTCACTCGACCGCTTACGCTGCACGTCACTCTGCCCGACCCTGATAACAGCAGGTGAGATGACAGAGCGCTGAGAAAGTGCAATAACTGTGTGAGTTGTTGCATATAAACTGGTAAAACATAAATGGATGCTCATTTAGATCTATTAGTAATGTGATGAGTGCAGACAGGATACAGAAACTTAACCGAAAAGGCTCAATTATGTTGCAATATGTTATATACCATGTGATATATGTATTGCGGGATAATGATGCTAAAACCACATACTCCCAATACTTTCATATGAACATAAAAATTAAAAATGGACGTCATGAAAACAAGTGGTCAGTTTAGTTTCACTGATGTAAAAGCTTCCGTACACAGATGTCAGGTAAATAGTTACCTGTACCCAACACTCTGACTCAAAATACTAACCTGCTAACCAGTTTGTGAGCCATGAAGAGGCTGAAATGTGGATAGATAAATAAATGAATGCTGCTTGTGTATTAAACGTAAAATCCATCAAAAACTAGAGGAATAATTCCCCAAAGAAGGTCTTTTCTTAAATTCTATGAGCTCTGTACACAGAAAACGTAATTCTCCATTCAGTTTACTCAGGCTCCTGCAGAAAACTCGAGTGTTGATTTCTTAAAACCAGAGAAAATAAAACCCATCTCCAGAGGTAGTTACCTCCAGAGTAATGCCTTTTTTTAAAACGTATTTCGACAGAGAGCTTAAATAGTTTGCACTCGAAACACTGAATATTCGCGGTTGTAACGTTTCGGGTCTTTGTCTGCTACCTGCTCGTATATTCCCGCTCTCTGAGCCGTGCTGTTTCAGTGCCTCTTCCTAAGAAGCCCTGTGCCAAAAAAGCAGCACCCCCGATACTTCAGCGGGAGCGCCCCCTTGGTAGTTGACAGTGCTTCATAGCAAGAGACGCCAGATTTTTCATAGCAGCGCATTCTCCGTTCTGCTGCCCCTAGGCTGCAGCAATTGCTTTGCAGGAGTAAATAACCAGCTTTAACAAAACTTCAGGGACACATTAGTCTGCTGGAGGACGGCTCCATGGCGGTAGGGCAGCCTCCTCTTCCCTCGCAGTGAGGCAGGCGGAAGCATCAAGAGGGAAGAGGTAATGGCTCATCGGCATGGGTACAAAGCTGTGTCCTCTCTCCCCGCTGACAGCCAGTCCCAGACCCAGCAAGTCCATATTGAGTCGCGTTTCTCCACCACGGCCTTGGCTTTATTTGTTTTGACCGTCTGATGCCACTGCAGACTTTTGCAGACTATTGAGCACCCGTCTTTCCTTGTTCATTTTACCGGGCTCTCAATGAATCCCTCTGCCCTCCCTTCCTCTCCGTCTCTCTGTGACTATAGCTGCCTTGCATGCCTCACTTTGTACTTGGCAGGCTTTCACTAGCTGTTTTTTATTCCTCTATTGTCCATTTTGTCCTTCATGCTTTAAAAAAAAATGCACACCTTTCTCCCAAATGTGCAAGTGCCGTGCTTTTTTAATATTACTATTTACACACTGTGTGTTTTCATGTTGGCTGTCATGTAGCTTAAGTTAGCATGGTGTGAAGGGTGCTCCTGGGCCCGGCGCACTCATGAGATCAATGCTTCACTAACCTTCTCCAGGTTGTCTTTGGGGAGCTCAGGCGCTCTCATTATGTGCCACTGCTCACAGTGTGTTTACCAGATGAGAGGAATCGTCGTCTTTTGCAGGCCACCCATTTGTAAAGCCCATTTGTCCTCATTTAAGTGGGAAAGAGGACCCGGGTAGACGGCCTCTTGGTGGTCTTTTGAGTATTAAAGCAGCATTTGTTATTACTAAGCAGATGTGCTCTTATTTGTCAAAATAACACAAAAGGTGTGTTATGGCAAAAGCAGATGGATAAGGCTTGTTGTGTTAGCGGGTCTTGTCTTTGTGCAGCTGCTACCCCCACACAGTTAATTACTCTCTTATTCATCCTCAACAATGGGAGGGAATAGAATAAATCTGAGCCGCACTCTCTCGCTTCTTCACCAGGAAGGTGCAGACTGGGACCCTAAAGCGAGCGAGTGGCTTCAAGAGGTACAGTTTATCATTTTTAATGGAGAGGAACAGGAAGTGGAGACGTGAAGCTGGGCGCCGTGATTTATACAGCGCCTCAGTTAGGGGAGAAAAGAGCAAGTCTATCTCCCTGTCCACACCTCTGGTTTTGTAGTCGCTCATGCTAAATTCGCAGCTCCTTTTCAACACCATCAAAATACACTTACACCTTGTCAAAGCCTCTCCAGGGGAGCAGCTGAAGACTAGAAATTCCTCTCTTAGCGTCAGATTTGAGGTAAAACACAGCATTCGCGTTCCATTTTTAACGCCAACAATTAGACGTGATGTGTTTTCCTCCCAGAATCAGCCTCCATCCCTCCACCACATGCTCACTTTCTCAGGTTTTGTTGTTCCCTGAAAAGCCCGGTGATGTCATGCCTCCATTGTCACCTGTTCATTTGCTTTGGTAGTGGAGGGCATCGGGGTATTGATTAGGCTTTGCAACTGTGTTAGCAGCTCTGCCTGTGTGTAATACAGGCCCTGAGGCTACTCTGTCTTTCCATTCAGTCTCACGAGTGCTTTCCAGACCTTGTAATCTTAATTAAATATGCAACTTCTGATCGCAACAGGGTCACTACTTCTGCATTTGAACATGGTCACATATCCCTCGCCCCCCCCCAGCAGAGGGAACAGACAGACATTTAGAATCTTAATGCAAATCGGGAGAAAAGAACAAAGAAGTGAAATGAGTCGCTCCTTTTTCAATTTCCCTTGTTAGCCTCCCGCTGCATTCCCCCTATACGTTTTTTTTTTCCAGATGAGTTTTATGATATTTTCCTCCCCTCCCTTCTTCATCTCCAACGCTTTTGCGTCTCTCTCTCCCTCTCTCTCTCACTCCTCGGCAGTTTTCCCCAGACAGGTTCCACAGTGTTTTAGAGGGGATGGATTTAATTGCTCTGTGGGGATTGGTTGGCTGTGCCGGGCTCGGCTGTTTAATTAGTGTACCCTGCCGGGATTGGTTTAATGCTTCATGATCTTGAAATTGTCTGATTGTTCAGCCCTCTGGGGACACTCCCTGCCTACGTAGGCCAGCAGGTTTAGCTAAACATTGCTCCAGGCTGCTGCTGTATGCAGCAGGAGGATGAGTGCGCCCGAGGAGCCTGAAGTTGGTCGAGGTGGGGCGAAAACTTGTTTGAGGAACGAACTGGACAGACCTCACAGGGGTGTTTGAAAATCTCAGCTCACATGAAAACGATTCCATTGACTATTAATGCACGACCAATATTTAAACTGTGCTTCTGTATGATAAGCAAGCACATCATTTTTACTGCAGCTGAGTAAAATAATTAGCCATGCATGTGCTGCTTGTCCCACAAGGTTCTGCATTTCTGCTCAGATGTCTGATGGATTTTATATTTCTGACAGCGCACTTCCTTCTCCGTGTTTCCTCTGACCTGATTTGAATGTGGAAGTATCGGCACAGCGCTGAGGCGTTCAGGACTTCCTGTGTGTCTCAGAATGATGTGCTTGGTCACCTTGAGTGAAGGGAAATTGCGTTTGTGTAAATGGGAGCAGGGTGTGTCTTCGTCCCATGGTTCGCCCTTGGTGTGGTTCAATCACGGCAGCGGCGTTGACCTCAGCCGTAAATGCGCTCCACATCAGATCCTGACTGAGGTGAGGGTGTGTGTCGAGCGGGTGCAGTCCAGCAGACAGTTCCCACTGAAGGCTAAACTCATTCTGCTTCATCAGACTTATCGAGCCCATTCACTCAAAGAACTCAACCTTCAAGTGAATAAATCTCCAGTGGATGATAATCGGAATACCTTCGTCTCTGCCTGGACTCTGTAATGTGTTTGTCCTCCCGGTGACGGATGGCTGGACCCTCTGGAGCAACATGATTACTTTTTATCTGAGAGCTTCTCCTGCAGGTAGACGTCATGCAGATCTCTGGATCCTCTGCTCCTCACGTGGGGTCAGTGTTTGGTGCTCGTACTCACTGTTGTGTTTACATCCTCAGAGACATGATCACCGAGGTGATAGAGCACATGGCAACCCAACCTGTTCCCAAATGAGAATCACACCCCGAGACGAGCCTCACCCCCCCCCCTCTCTCTCTGGGGGAGATGCCCTGATTACTGAGTGACTTTGTGCTGAAGTGGAGGGCCCTCTCCAGCTGTTGGGATTGTTTGTGCAATGATGATAAGAGGTTGTGAGTAATCAGAGTTGGGTTGTGTAGACAATCTTTTAATCTTTCCATTATGAATGTTGTTCAGCCATGTCTGAACATTTTATCCGTTTGTGATAAAAGTGACTTACTGCACTTCCTTTTCATTTAGCCTGAACAAGTTGGACTCCAGCAACCTAACCTGCAGTCTGTGGGACATATTCATTGTTTTCTGTTATTTTAAGGAGGGGACCTCGGGTCAAATGTGGATCATGATCAAAGTCAACAATGCAGCTCTTTCATAAAAAAGCCTGGAGACTTAATATTGCAGAGCTGCTTCACCCTCGGAGATAAAAATATTATTGCCTCTCCACACCCTCCCCCCCACCGCCTTTTGGACTGAGTGTGAGTCCTGCGTCCGTCTAGACGTGCAGCATCATTAACCTGCTGCGACCTCAGCCCCTGATGAATTCGCTCTCACATCCCCTGCAGCCCGGCGTTAGCAGCCCTCCTCCTGTCCACTGGGAGCTGGGGCTCCTCTGGACCGGCCATTAGAGCCACCAGCCTTTACTGGCAGGCATTAATAGGCCAAGTGGCCGGAGCCTCTCTCAGACTGCTGAATAATTCAGAGCGTCTGGGCCGTGTCTAGTCCCGGGGCGCAGGGGGAAGTGAACTGGGGAGCAGGGTGCAGGGGGCTGCATGGAGGTGCAGGGGTTAATAACAGGTCTGCCTCTATGTGTCAGCAGCTGCTCAACCCCCTCCACCCCCCAAGCTCACCCAACCCCACCCAACGTATGAAAGAATCCTATTCAGTTGATTAGATTTTTCAAAATGGATCAATTTTTAATCAGCGGAGCATCTGACTACGCTCAATACCACTGTCGCTGGGAAGACAGTTGCTGGACAGCCGTCTTTATTTACAGGAATGTTTGTTTTTTACTGTATGCAGATGTAGAGGCAGGAAACGGCTTGCTCAGACCACTGCACCACTGCAGTCCCTGCTCTGTCCACGCAGGGGTCTGGCCTCATCATGCATATCTGCAACAACAAAAACAACATCACCAAGGCTGCAGCAAATCTCTCAGATCCTGCACTTTGGTAGATGAGTTGTGTGTATGTATTTGCATCAGAGCAGAAAGGTGGATCGGTCTTAAGTCTGTTCCTGTGTGAGCTTGGCTCTGTCCAAAGAGACTCCTCTTAGCCATTTACATCTGCATAAGTAGTGAGTAGGAGTGCAGAGGCAACAAACTAGCTGTTATACTGCCATCAAAATTTCATCGGGCTGTGGGGAGACCCTAACATGTTAAATAACGAGGAGCCAATAAACTTAATGTTCAGAACCTTTCCGCAACTGCTGACAATGTCTCGTTATGACTTGGTACGTGGGCAGAAGATAATTCTTCATAAGAGTGCTCTTCAAATTCACACATCTGGTTCTTAAATACTCAGATATTCTTTGTGTATGGATTGAAGGAACTTTAAGTATTAAAAGATGAAACTGAACAACTTTGAAGAATGTTACTGTTCTGGTTTTAAGCAGCTGAAGACAACTTAAACACGAATCAGTGACATGCAGCATTTTGGGTTGAGATATTCAATGGTTGATGTCACAAATATATAAGGTCAATTCTTCAAAAAAAAACCTTTTGGTGCACATTTTACTTTCTATACACAACATTTCTCGATAAACAAGGTCAAATCAGGCAGTAAGAGATCAATATTGATCCGTCCTGATGGGGTTAAATCAATGTATCCAAGTCAATAAGGTGAATCAATAATGTGAACAGAATTAATGCAGCACATGCACAATATCATCTTCTCCATCCTGCCTCAGGAATAGTAAGTCAGCCTTCATCTGAAAACAGAAAGAAGATATAATAAAAACAAAAACATCTGTCTCTTTAAATGTAAAACTAAGCCAGTATAGGTCCTCACCCCTTGGCAGATTATTTATTACTCTTTAAAAAGCATTTCAGGCGTCAGTTTTGCCTTTTAATATCTCAAATTAAAATGCTTTCTTGAATCTGTCAGATGAATGCAGCTCATATTAAGTCTTATACGACATTTTTAAGTAGAAACAGACATAAAAACTTACTTAGAGTTTAGATTTTGCAGTTAATAAACCAAGACAGTTGTGTTTTGTTCCTATGGCTCTCAACTAGCAGCACTTTGAGATCTGTGTCTGACTCCAAAGACTGTAGGTAGCAGAAATAAAGAAATAAAGCCACAAACTGTGTGGTAATTAAGTGAAATGCAAATTTTTAAGTCCAATTCCTTCTTGCTTTCGAGTAAAGGGTTCATACACTACGAGACAAATAAACACCCTCACGTTGTCTTGTTCTACCACTAATACTCGTCGCTTCAACCTGTGGATATTATCATTGTTGGATAGAAATGCAGCATGTTTTGTGGCTCTAACACAGCTACAAGATAATAGTTTGGACCCATATGTGAATTAGCAAAGCTTATTTAGCATTTTATCAACATATTCTTATGTTTCTGATATTAAAGAGTGTATTTGTATGTACTATCCCTTTAAAAAACAGAATTGTAAAGGCTGAGACTAAATTCTAAAGAGGGGGAATCATGCTCATGTTTCAGCTGACTATCTTCCTTCGAATGCCCTTGTAGTAGCTTTACCTTCGGAAAGATTCCTATTTTCCCCGCACTGGTGTTTTAAAACCCTTATTTCAGCCTCTGTCTAAAACACTTCCTTTCAGCTGCTGTCTCTTTAAGACTCCCCGCTCCAGAAACCCCCTTCACTCTGACTGGCCAGCCCTCTGGAGGCCTGTGGGGGCTATTTCAACAAGTCTCGAAAAGATCTGGTAGTGCCTTTAGAACTTTTCATTTGATCAGTTTACAGACAGAAAATCTGCACACGTTTATGATTGACATCCAACATTGTTACTCTATATCTTAATTTGAAATGTGGGGGAGCAGAATACCCCTCTTTGAGCGTCTTGGTCTGGGCAAAATGTGGGGAAGCAGAATACATCTCTTTAAGTTTCTTTGGTCTGGGCATAATGTGGGGAAGCAGAATACCCCTCTTTAAGTTTCTTGGTCTGGGCAAAATGTGGGGAAGCAGAATACCCCTCTTTAAGTTTCTTGATCTGGGCAAATTGTGGGGAAGCAGAATACCCCTCTTTAAGTTTCTTGATCTGGGAAAAAATGTGGGGAAGCAGAATACCCCTCTTTAAGTTTCTTGGTCTGAACAACTTGACTGATAACCAGCGGATCACAGGAACTCACAACCGACTTACAAACAAAGTTCCAGTAATTTTTTCTGAAGATAAGCTTGGTAAAACTGTCCCAAAATCTTGAATCGACTGTCTAGATATTCTGGCAGTCACTTGGTAAATGGTCACTCAGGCCTTAATGGAACTCAGGGAATGGGTCTTAAAATGCATCTAAGTGGAAAATCTGTACAAACAGTGAAATGAAACAAAAGATTGAACCGAAAAAACAAAGCAGGAAAGATGTTTATTTGTAACTACAGTAACACCACATCTGAGCTATGATCTGTGTTTTTAAACAAGCACCAGACCACTTCATAGTCATGAAAGATAAAAGACTGAGCAGATGACACAGATCAATACAACAGAAGGACACTGAGGCAGTGATGGAAAAGCTGAAATGAAATAAACAGGAGGTTTCAGCAACAAAGACACTGAAACAATTGTCAGAGAGAAGGAATCCAACATACAGCATTTAAACACAGAGAGACTGAGACGCTGGAGAAAGACTCTCTGCCAGGGATGGCTCAATCATAACTGCGCATTATTTATGTGGCATTGAGGATTATGATTGATTTGCTTCATTGATACAGAACACTGGGTACATGCTGTACATATAGAGATAAACATATTCTGAGAAAGGCCAGTGGGAAGTTATCAGTAAAAGAGGAAACGTGAAATCATCAGAAAAGCAAAACCAAACTCTTTAATGACCCTGTTTTTAAACGTTCTGACTGCAGGGTGTGTCTTAATGACATATTGACTGACATATTGATGTAAGAGCATATTGGCACATGACATAATGAAAGACCGGCTCTGTGATTTAATGACTTATTATCAAATTATTTTGATGATAACCTAATAGCATGTTGGCTTTGTGGTGCGCAGGAACATAAATACGACTTCATGTTTGCATCCAGTCGTCTCGTTCTTGCTTGTTCGTGCTCTGTTCCGTCCTCTGTTGGAGTGCTCTCCTCTGCAGCACCAAGGAAACTGATACACGCTCCCAACAATCAATGAAGAGCCATTGATATTTTCACTTCTGGTTTGAAGGTGTAGCATTCAGGAAAATGTCCTGGAAATAAAAAAAACCTCGTAAGCTGGAACAAGATGATCCTCAGTTGTCAACTAAACTGATTTTAAAGACTCAATTTTTCATTAACTGTGATTTAAAACAAGTTTTTCAGCACCAGAAATGGATAATGTTTAATGTATTGTGTAATGTAATGTTTAATGCTGTTTTCCAAGTATCTGTGGCCAGTTTGGAAATCCATTTGTTGAACATAAGTGTCTTCAATGGCACGAAACCAACAGAGTTCAGCAGAGACAAGAGAGATCTGTAAGAGCAGAGGAATGCTTAACAGGAGAGTGATAGAGCACAGGCTAAAACACCTTCATCTGTTTGTGAAAATGTTCTTTCCAGCCCACATGTTTCAGTTATTCTTCAGTGATCTGTTCAAACCTGAGAGTTTATCAATAAAATGAAGAGCCAGGTTACGTTTGCTCTGCTTGGTGAGGTTTGAGTTGGTAGATGAGCACTGGTAGGACATAAACACTGTTCACAATCGTTACCCGAAAGGATGGATATTGATAACTGGTTCCTGTTAAGAATTGATTAAAATTTTTTTGACCCATTGACATCGTTAACCTTTGTGCTTAATGATTCCATAGTTGATTTTTAACGTTACGCTGGAGCGTCTGGATTGCACATCAATGTCATGTGATGTGCAATTTTTGCTAATTTTTTTTACATCCAGAGATCTGATATCCATTGACCAATTACTTATTTGTTTATTTATAAACTCAATAAAGTGTTGACACAGGAAACCTGATTTTATACACAGAAAACTCTCTGGAAGAATTGATAAGGGAATCCATAAAGAATCCAATCGTTGAAGAACCCAATCGATAAGCAGAATCAATAAGGGCATTGATTGGGTGACCATATGTCCTCTTATGCCTGGACATGCCCTCCCTTGTGGTTGTAAAATTATGTCCGGGGGGATCTTACAAAATTCCGTAAACTGTCTTTCAGCTTGTTCTACAGACTATTAATATTTATCATAAAGCGCTGTACTGGGCCACTGGCATTATTCTGACGTACCTACCTGTCAAGATGATGGGCATGAATGCCCCGTGTGTCATATCATGAAAGATCCAGGCTGCTTCTTCTCTCAAATCACAACAGAAAAGACGCTCTGACTGCCTGTGCTGCTCTCTAAGACAGAAAAGCTGACCCGTAAATGCACTTTTACAGATCAACTGCAGAGGAGTACCCCTCTTTTTGTCGTGGTTGCAACTGTTGGGGAACTCTGTGTACAAAGCTAGAACCTTTGTGCCAGTTGCAAACAAAGCTTCTGCCAGAACTTTTATTGATTTAACTTTAATTTAACTTTAATTCAAAATCTTAGTTAAAACTAACAAAGATTTTGAGGCATCCCAATTTACCCCTCTTTTTCTTTTAATTGAAGCATGTTTTGAGACATTAGTTATGTTGACCTTATTGAAAATTTTCCTTTCAAATGGATAAGGAAGTTTTGTCGTCCTTAAGTATCTTTGGGTAATTTTGCAGTATCTCCAAGAGGTGGGTTTGAGTTTCCTTGTTTTGGGTTGTCAGAATATGGTCACCCTAGGCATTTGTATAAAAACCCCCATCTATTTACACGCTATGGACACGTCTCAGAGTACGGGGCTGTGTGTAACACTACACAGAAAGTTTGTTCACTTTCTGGGCATAAAACTATAAACTGAGTAGGGAGTATTGATGAGATTTTATAGATACCAATGCCATTATCAATACCGTTTAACAATCCAATTCTTTACCCTTATCGATTCCTCCTGTGAATTTTCGGTGCACAAAGAGTAGCTTTACAGTTTTTGTCAACAATTTATTGAGTTTTAATTAAATAAATATGAAAGTCACTGGAATCTAGATCTTTGAACAGGTGTCAGTCATACAAACTCTAGAGTTCTTGTTAAAAAAAAAAGTATATCTGCTTTACCCAGAAGGATCCTTGATCTTTCAGGGCTGGAAAAGAATTGATAATGGATTCGTTAAAGCAAAAAGACTGTCGATATTGATGGATTGAACTAGGGATGCATGGATACTGACACCGGTATTGGGTATCGGTCAAATAATAGACAAGAGTACTTGTGCTTGTAAATCACCACCGATACCACAACACCGATATCATTTTACGGCAGCGGCCAATTTACATGCTTGACTGCGAAGCGGGAAGCCAGGAGTCATGTCAGCTTTGTTGAACTATTTTCAGGTGAATGAACGCGACAAAAAAAAAGAAAAAAAAAGCGGAATACAAATTATGTCCAGCAAAAGTATCTAACAGTTTCGTTAAATTTGACTTCGTACTGCAGTGAAACTTGTGATAATCTCCCATGTAGGAGAAAACCATACTGAAGAAAGTTTTTCAAATAACAGACGATATTTAAGGATTGTATATGTGTTATATGTATGTGTGAGTATATATATGTATTGATGTATGGATATAGGTGTATGTGATTACAGAGGTTCATGTATAGGTATGTGTATGTATATATGTACATATAATATTTATAAGTAATTTCTTTCATTATTTCACTTTATTTTATATTGAAATATTGTCAAGCTTCCTAAAAATTTTCATTTATATATCATATTATAAAACTTTGGTAGTTGTTAGGAAGCCCTGTATGATTTGCATATTTGAAAATAAAAAAAAAAAAAATGAAAAAAATTCAAAGTAACTTTGTAATGGCGAAAGTACTTGGTATCGTTATCAGTGAGTCCTCAAATACAAATACAAGTATCAGTACACTAAGAGTGTTATTGGTGCTTCCCTAGATTGAACCATTTCTTATTGATTCTTAACAGGAATGGCTCTTGATACCCATCCCTAAAACTTAGTTTACAAAGTTTGAATGTTCTCACTTTTCAAACAAAAGTGCTACGTAACCACAAATAAAAACATTAACTTGTCACTTTGCATCTTAGGTAAAGTTGCCTTGAACAAAGAAAAGTAATGTTAAAAAGAAGATCTGTTGTCCAAAACAAACACACATCTTGGTAGTGATCACTATCTATGACAGCGGGTGTGTGACAAGTGTAGTTAGTTGCTGTTTTGTAATGTTAAAGTGTATATGTTTTTTTATTTTTGATTGTCCTTGCGCTCTAATGTTTTCAACTAGGGCAGGGTCAGGTTGCACTTTGAAAGAGAAATCAGCCATTCAAGGGAAAAGAGTGTGTGGCAGGTAGCAGCCTGCTGTGAGGCTGTTTTTTTCCTTTTGTTTGATCTTCAGTTTAGTTTGATTTTCTCACCATTTTTGACCAATAAAAACTACCTCACTGACCCCTTGCTGATTCTTTTTTACTTCTTTTGGCTGAATCCTCTATTTTTTAAAGGACAGAGAAATCCCACCTGATGTTACGTTAAAGGAGTTATCTTACAGGGTTATGGTGCTCATGGGAAATGAAGTCATTCTGAGTTACCCACCAAAAAAACCATTACCAATTCCAGCCACAGGTGTCACTGCAGTCATTGCTGAAGAGATAGTCCTCACAGGGCCTTTAAATAATAATAAAAGAAGATATTGAAATGGATTTCTAATAGCTTGGCTTTTTTTATGCCACAGTTTCAGTCTGAATAAATCTCATTGTTCACTTGGTGAGGAAGCATTTTGCAGAGTTCAGACCTGATCAAAACAAAACCTTTCTTCCATCTAATCCTCACCCTTAAATGTCAAAGTGGTGCTAAAAGAAGCATTGCTTTCAATAAGGAGCACTCATTTTTCGCTCACTAATGAAAATGTTTTCAACCTCTTTGCTGCTGTGCCATTGGCGTTGTTTTCTTTCTTTGCTCCCTGATTATAGAACTGTACGAGCTGTGTGAGATTTCTGAATCCTGAGCTGATTGCGCGCCCGTAGCCATGCACCTCCTCTTCTTTTCGTCTCCAGACCTCTCTCCCCTGATAGCCTCCTTTTTTTTATAGCACAGGAAGATGCAGTACTCTTTATATGCGGTTATGCTGAATAGGTGCTGATGTATGTTGAAAACCAGGTGCCTTGTCAAAATGTGCAGTGGATCGGCAGTAACACAATTCAGTTTTAATATGCTATCAATCAGCAGGAGCATTCATTGGTACATACAGTATTGAGTCCACTGTTCCCCGGACTGTTGCGAGTGTGCTGGTGTTTAGCTGCTCTCATGTCCTCCAACAGTGTGTCCCTATTGTCTGTTTGTCTGTTTAATATGCAAAGGCGGTCATTCAGGGAGTCATTTTGGACCAGTGTAAACGAATCGGCAACAATGATTAGCTGGCGCTGCAGAGGAAGTGTCCATCATTGTGTTAGCGCATTTGGAGACCATCCCTCCTCCCTTAGGTCATCTCACCGCTGCTCTCTGAAAACACCCAAACAGCAGTGGAGTAAATACACTGTAAGTGGAGGTACTTAATGGGAGATTTTGCATGCTTAATTGAAAGTATGGATTGAAGGTCCATTAAGAGACATCAGTGTCTCAAAGTCCGGCTTATAGTTTGAATATTCCTGAAATGGATTGATCCATTGACTTCCTGGCTTTCCCCTGTAAGAGAAGTAATTAGACACAAAGAGCACAATAGCATTCAAAGATGATTTGAAAACAGGAAATAAAACGGCGTGGGTGCACAGACCGTCCTCTTTCTGATGCTAAAGGTTTTTGTTTTCTCACTGTACGCGGGCATGCTTCAGGGTGGCTCCATGGACGTCCGGAGGGAAATATCAGGCGTATTTATTGGAGCCTTTTTAGCCCCAGCTCAATAGAAGCAGTCTGATGGCCGAGGTTCAGAGGGACTATCTGGCAGAGGAGGTGGAGCTGGGCCTGGCGTCAGCTCCACTGACAAGCTCTTATTTACCGTCCAGATCTATGACTCATTTTATGTACCTAATCGTAAAGCACTGAGATTTATCGGAGGTAACGGGACAGTGGGGAATACCCCAGGAGACTGGCAGATCCCTCCCACCCCACCACGCTCCCCCCGCTCCCCTCTGCTCCCCCTGCTCCTCTGGCTGGGCTTCAGGTCCGCTCTACCTGGTCAGCACACTCACACCTTCTGGGAAAACGAGAGTGCGCGAGCTCGCATGAGTGAGGCCATATTTCTGCCAGATATGGACAGCTGATAGCTCATCTAATAAAGAAGAGGGTCATAAAAATTGGACAGGCTAATGGATGACTCTGTGAGGATTAATAACAGCTTATTGGTCAGGTGCAGTGACCTCTTGCAGGGCTAACAATGCGCCGGCTGAGTGTGCTGCCGCAGACGCCTGGATGTAAACTGATAATCCCTGATACCTACCTGCTGTATACTCTTATAACTTAGCTTACCAAATGCTTGTTAAAATGCTGCTGAATTTTGTTGGTTTATGAATAATGTATCAACCTCAGGGAGAAAAAAATCTAAAGGTTGACATCCTCACTTACCATAATCTTTTTTCTCAAGTCTGCCACTCCAGTAATGGCAGAAGGGGAAGCAAAAACAAGAAGGTATTGTAATAGTGCCTTTGTTCTGACAGGAGAGCTCTCAGGGCCTGTTTTATATTCCTGCCGAAAATTAAAATTAAACTTTCATTGTTGTGCATGCTGTTTAATCCAATAACGATCTGATGTAACAAACCGCTGTAATATCTCTCAGCATACTTAATCGGAGCGGACTTAGCCCTGTCACTTTATATTAACCTCTGCTGCAACAGGAGAAGGGCTTCACTAATCTGCCATTGTTGGGTTTGGCAGTGTGTAGCTAGTGCAAAACAGATTTGGCAGTCAGCGCGAAAGTAAAGGCTTTATAATGACAGCAGGGCCTCTCTGCTATTCCAGCTAATAATGTCAAAATCTAATAATGCTGTGGCCCTCCGAATTAGACGGGAGGTGAATGGGTGGGAATAGTTGTGGTGTGGAAAAGGATTTTGGCGGGATGGGCTCAGCCATCCCTCCTCCTGTCATTAGTCGCTCACTTTTTAGACTGCAAATTGGCAAACAATCTAATCCCTAATGACCTTTGAAGCTGGCTCTGCAGGGGTGTGTATGTGCACACACAGATGCTGGTGTGCATCTCTTCTATTGTAGCGAGAGCCGAGGAGTTGTAGGAATTTGTCTGAGAGAGTGTACCGCGCTGACAGCTTATTTAGATGCCATTCTTGTAACAGGATATTAGGTTCGCCAGGAAGCATCAGAGCAAGAGTCTCAGCTAACAGATTGACCCCACACAGCTCAGCAGGGCAGCATCTGCAGCATCATCAAAGCACGCGGCTCCTGTGTCCCCCCCTGAACGCAGCCTTGTAACTTAAAACAAAAAGCTGATTGGCTGCTCCCTCAGCCTCCTCTCATCCCCTCTGCTGTGGATGAGGTCTCAGCCCCGGAGATAAAATAGCAGTTATTTCTCATGTGCTATGCCATTTTGTCAGTTTGACTGTTCCACTTATTCAGTGTTTTTTGACTTGCTGAGCTTGAGGGGATGTGAGTGCCATTTCGCAGCCAGATCTGAGTTGTGTTGATTGAATTAGACAAAGTCGGAAGATAATTAAGAACCGCAAGGCGCTGCAAAACTGTCTGCTTCCAAACTGGTGAAAATGAGACGCTGCCACATCAATGAGCTAGCTGGCTCTGCTTGATGTCAGTGGTGGGTTATATCAGTTGACACCCTTACCTCCTAGTGCTGGAGCCAGTTTCCTCCTTTCCCTTTAATGTTTCTCCAAATATGATTAATCACGAGCCATAAAACCGTTGCTTCTGACAGTGCACCACGCTTGCACAGCTTTGTTTGTTTGCTTCACGGTAGTAATATGATCCTCAGCTGCCAAGTGTAGTTTATGGCATAAACACAACCCTAAAGAGGTGTGTCTGCAAGTCAAAAGGGAATTAAAGCTTGGCCCACAACATCTCTCATACTTTACTTCAGCTTAAGCATGTCTGCAAACGTTTTGCATTTATAGCTCAGTGTTTTATGCACATTTATGAAGTTGACCTCTTGGTTTTCATGAAAATAGAAACATACATCAAAATAAGATTAACAGTCATATCTGTGCAGTACATAGATTTTAATCCCTTGATACTTCACTGCCTTCTAAGCCAAAAGGTGACGAAAGGTTAAGTACTGACTTGGCAAGCAAACAGTTTTTTTCAGCATTGATAGATTCATCATTTAAATTCAACCTTTCTTTATCCATCTCTATTTCACTAGTGGAGACAAAAATGGAAGCTTTTTTTTTTTCCGCATGTTTCCGGTGTGCAGCTGCAAAAGCTTTTATTTAAGGTCAGATACAGTTCTTATAATGACGTTTCACTGTAGTGGAAGTTGAAGTACCAGCCTGCAAATCTACTGAAGTAAAAGTAGGAAGTCCAACTCCAAAGCCAACTTAAAGAGGGGTCATTCAGCTTCCCATGTTATCAAACATTGATATAAAGTAACAATGCTTGGTGTTAATATCAAATATGTGTGTTCTTGGTCTTCTGGAGACCTCAAACACCAAGGTCTACTTAAAAAGCTGCACTTAACAGGCATCCAGAGAGCTGGCCAATCAAAGGGGAGTGGGTTTATGTGACAGGAGCCTTAAAGAGACAGCAGCTAAAACAAAGTCTTTCAGACAGATGCTGAATTAAGGGCTTTCAAAACACCAGTGTGAGAAAAATAATTTTGTTTGAGCTGTAAATCATGAAAACTATATATCTAAGAACTATACCCCCTCTTTAAGTACTGAGGACTTGTATTTTAATCAAGGGGTGTGGAGGGTGGAGGGTTGAAAAGATGTCAGTAAAATCGGAGCTCCAAATGCAATCAGAATAGTTCTTCCTGTGTTGATAGTTGAAGTTGAACCAATAGGAGAGCATTAATGTGAGACCAATACATATTTAGGTCGAAGCTCCTTAATATTTGAGTTTCCTTCTTGTTTTTATTTGACCTTTGTAGACACTCCCTACATGAAATCACATCCTGCTGTGAGTTCAAAGAGTTCACTATGGAGTGTCTGGATTGCAGGACGACTTGCTCTGATCCTGATCAGGTTCAGGTTCACATTAGACCTGACTGTGGTTGGAAAGAGGAGTCAGTTTGAGGAGAGATTGTATCCTATCTGTCTTTTTTCCCACTCAATAACAGATGAAATGTAAAATGTCGTCAAGGAAATGATTTTCCATTACTTCATTTAACATTTCTATCGAAAGGAGTGCATCATAAACTGATCACACACACACGAACTCATTCAGCAGAAAACAAATTACCAGCTAACTTGCTGAACTTCCTCTGAGTAAACATGTTTTTCTTTACAGGAAGTAGTTGATGAAATTACTGACACAGAAATGACAGATACAGACGTCTTTTCCTGACGATGTTCCAGCAGCTCATGTGCATAAAAAACACTTCTCACCCCCTCTCCGTCTATTTCCACCATTTTATTTTTAAACCCCTTTTATGGATGTTGGCCCGGTTGGTGCTTCTCTATCTTTTCCATTGCTGCATAGGTAATGTAGCTGTGAGGTTAATGTTGGGGATCGTATGGCTCAGGCACAATAAAATTGACACTGGGAGACGTGGAGCGGCATGTTTATGTGAGCGCCTAGCTGCCTTTGTGTTTGTGTGGCTGTGAAGAATGGTTGGGGCCGTTCGGAGGCCCCCCAAAGGGGCTGGACTGTAGGCTAGGAGGGTGGGAGCTCAGTGGAACATGGGGTGTCAAAGGCTAATTTTCAAAGCCACTCACAGGCGCTCATCTCTCACCGTGAAGTGGCAAGCGTGGCAAGTGGCTTGCACGTTGTCATGGATACTAAAGCATGGGACCCCGGAGATGGGGAGCGAGGGACGAATGGCTGCCCTGTCTATAGGATTCCTGTCAGCTCCGGCCTGATAGATGGCATTGACGGATCATTTGTCATACTGTAATTGTTCTCAGCAAACACAGAATACCCACTAGTATAAACAGCAGTGTGCCGCTGGGCTAATAAAGCGGGAAAATGGAAAGGGATTCACTGATCCACTGCCTCTTTCACTTAAAGAGACAATGGCTCTGTTGTCCAGGCAAGGCGCTCTGATTAGAGCTGTGAGGGCTGAGAAAAAGCCCGGCTGAGAGAATAAAACAAGGCAATCATAAAGCAAACGGCAGTCACTTCTCGGTATCGATGTGGCTAGGCGGGGGTGAAGTCTGTGAGAAGTGTTGACAGCTGAGGGAACAACAGGAGTAGGTCTGGGAGTGATTCGTTTTCTCCCCCCTCTCTATTTGGCCACTGAAACGGTGAGGGAGAAAGCTTGTCCAAGATAACAAATGCAGCGCAAGTGCAGATGCATAGTTGGAACTAGGAGCTCTATCTGCCAGATAGCCAGGCGCCTGAGCCGGGTACAAATGACTCTGGGTACAAAGGTACTATTTGTTCCCCCTTGTTTTGGTATGGACCCTGTGTCTTTGCTATTACTGTCGGGATTGACCTAATGCCATCTCTTTGCCTGGAGAGCTCTCCGGCTTTGTCTGTGTATAGGAGGCTCAGACATGCGTGACTCTCGAGGTATGTATGGGACATGACCTGTCATTTCTGCTCCTCTGTCTCCAGTCCTTCTGTGTAACTTACAAAAATCCTTCGGAGTTATGGATGAAAGGTGACGGCAGAGCACACAGCTCAGCAGCTGGATGGGTTTAACATGAGAGCTATAACCTGAGATTATCCAGGTGAAAGAAACAGAAAACCAAACAAGTGTTCAAGTCTTACTTTTCGTCAAACTTGTCTTACTACACTAAACATGAGCTACATTATCCTGATAAGTCTGGAAAAATGTCTTATTTCAAGATAGTTCAAGCCAAAATTTAGGTTTGCATAGCTTAAAGGGACTGAGAGGACTTTCCAGGATCTTGAAAAAGTTTCATATTTAGATGTATGCCTGATCATTAACACTAGTTTATAATGAGATCATCAGCACTAAAAAAAAGGGAAATTTCTAGCTCCCCAGTTGGGTCTGACTGGATTTGATTGATTTGCGGCACATTAAAGTCTCTATGACAACGCCACGCTGGCTGACAAAGTTAAGCAGTGAGAAGTGTGCATTTTTCCGCTGAAAATTATTTCTGTGATATATTTTGTATTAGTGGTTCAAATAGGAGCTGAACTGTATGACAGAAAAGGGACAAAATAGCAGAAAAAAGCTAAACAGGAGAGTGATAGAGAACAGGCTAAAGGCTAAAACAAGTGACTAAAACATGGGCTGAGCTGTTTGTGATAATGTTCATACCAACGCAGATTCAGCAGTTGTTCTGCAGAGATCTGTTCAAACCTGAGAGTCTATCAATAAAATGAAGAGGCAGGTTACTCTGCTAGGTGAGTTTGGAGTTGGTAGATGAGCACTGGTAGGACATAACCAGGATTCACGAACGTTACATATTACAGACACGTCTCAGTGCACAAAACTTGCTCGCTATCACGTTTCTAACAACAGCGCCACGTAACTGTTGATAAATACATTTCCTGGGCACGTTGTATCCAGTAAAAAGTTGTCTTAAACAAGAAAAGTAGAGTTTAAAAGAGGATCCAATCTACTTTAACTTTCACTGTCAAAACAAATACATCACACCAGCTTGTGCGAGTCCTTTGGCTGGAGGGAGTTGCTGAAATCCACTCTATTCAGATTCCCCTCAGTCACTTAAAGGGGAAATTTACTTGTTTACTTTCTTGAAACAAGACTGATACCTTGGAAGAAGAATTTTAACAAATGTTTTTCTCACCCCATTGGTGGGTTTTTATAATTAGTCTGGGTGTCATTATTTTAATATTGTGAAATAGGACATTTAGTGACATTAAGTCTTGCTAATGAAAAAGAAACACTTGCTTAGTTTTCTGTTTTTGCAGCCTGAAGCTTTTCCTGCTGCTGTTGTATAGTCCAGTGGCAGCATTTTCATGCAGGAGACGGTCAGAAGGTGGAAGAAGTGTCAACTAATGCGTGTGTTGGAGGGACTTCTGTGTCCCGCTGCCTGCTGAAGCGAGCTCTCCTCGTGGAGCACTTCACCCCTCTGACTGTACCCTGTCACACCGTGACGCCTGGAGCACTTTAGGCTGACCCTGCTGCTCACCTCCAGCCTGATGGACAGATTAAAGGACCATTAAGCATAATTACTGTTTCAGTTGGAGAGGCCAACTCATCCTGTCAGAAATGGTTACAAATTGCTGCACCTCTGCCCTCTGTATGGCTCTTAAATTCTGAATTTCATTACATTCGTCTGCTTTTGCACTATCAACAAGTTTGGCTTTGACAATAAAAAGTGTTTGCTGCAGAGAATTGAAAATGCAAATAGTGATGAAGAGGAGTAAGACTTTTGCTCGGGCTGAGAGCATTATATTAATATATTAACAGTTTGGGTGTTAAGGCAGAAGCTGTAGCCCTGAGCCAATCAGAGTGTAGCGCTGAGTGTGACAGGTAGTTGATGTGATCTGGAGTGCAGCGGTGTGAGTGTGTGGTCTGCTGCGCTGTCTGTCTGATTATGTAAAATGTGGTGAGATGGTGTAACGTTGGCTGGCTGTTGCAGTGGTTTGCCAGCTCCAGAGGGCCTGGTGCCAGTTCTACATGAGACCGTGCAGCGGCGCGGGCTCGTAATGCTGCGCTCTCTGCAGCCATAAGAAAACCCACACTCCCACCCAAGGGAAATTGGTCGATACCATCAACCCAGCTGGAGGCCTGGGCAGCAGTCCGAGTTTTCCCATTTCTACATCAACACTCGTGTTTATTATGAGACCTCCCTTTACTGTAACCTGCCTCTCTCTCTCTCTCTTTTGCTCTCTCTCTCTGGGTCTCACGCCCCTCTCTTCCTCATTTGGCCCATTATTACACCCATGGTGAGAACAAACAGTTTCCCTACTTAATAATTCACATCACTTTCATCTGATACTCAGTTACCATGGGCAATTTAGTAGTTGAATAATTTTGTGAAAAATTCATTTATTATCGCCGTGCGTTATGAATCTGGAGAGACAGAGAGTGGAGTGGTGGAGGATTTTAAATTGCGTCTGTGGAGCGAGGGATCCAAGGGTAGGTAATGTGTTCTAATGTTCTCAGCCATATGCATTGTTTTCAGGGCTCATCGGTTTTACATCGATTCCCACTGAAGTGTTTAATTGCATCATGAATATGATCTAATTCTGTCCTTTTCACTGAAACTGGAGCACTCTCTGCAAATGATGTACGGCCTTGACAGCACCACATCAGGATGTATTTTATATGGAATGTAAATTATAGTGTTAAATTAGCCTGGAAAGATAACTAGCTGGCACGGGGGAATGGACTCAACAGTTTAATTTAGTGTCAAAAGGCCGTGAAGGGATAAATCACCTCTCTCTCCTCTCCACTATGCCATATTAGGCTTTAATCATTCTTCCTTTCTTGTAATATCACTTGTTTCTCACTGCTGCCTAAGGACTTCTCAAGAACTACACTGCATTTCTCACAGCATCAGTTGCCGATACCCATAAATGCTTTAACTCCAGCATAAAGAAGACAAGGCTCAACTTGTGCAGTGTTTCTTCTCTTAACTACTCTCACACATTAAATTAAACATTTCCCAGAGAAGTCTATTTTAAAACCAGGAAATCACAGTCTTAACAGCTGCAGCATCTTCCTCCTCAGAGAAAAACAAAAGCAGGTGAAGAAGAGTGAGACTTCCTGATACAGTCTGGTATGCGGGATACTTATAAAACAGATGAAAGCCATTAGGTAGGCTTTGGTTTAGAAGAAAGGCCTCTTTCAGCTTCCTGTCTTCAAGGCAGGAGTGTTTGTCTGAGTGGCCTTGCCATTATCCGACGTTACCCTGCATGACCCAGATAGGCCACTGTGCCTGGGAGCGGCCTCCTCACACTGCGCTCTGACTCTGTCTTTGACCACAACACCATAAGAAGCCATCTGGGTAAGATCTGAGTTCGAATCAGATCAGTTTGGAGGTTTTGTGTTCACAGTGGTCTTTCTATGAGAAGACGTTCACTGAAAATTCATCTCTGCTTGGTGAGATGTGCAGATGGAAACCGGGTGAGGGGGTTAATGTGAGAGCTTAAAGGGACAGTGAACATTAACAGGTCTGCTCCTTTGAATGTCAGCAAATAAAATCCCTTCAAAACCTTCCAGTTAAAATGATTTAAAGTGAGAATGCAACAAAGAAAACAAACAAATGTTATTAAAACTAAAAACATATCAGCACTTTTTGGTAGGTGACATTCTGGGATCTGAGTCGATATGTCCTAACAAAGAGAGACATTTACCTGCTCAACTTTATTCCCCCTTTTTTCAAGATTAGGGACAATGCATTAACAATATGCATATACTGAATTTTGAAGAGGGGGTTCTTCCACTTATTTTTGGTCTTTTTCGGTTCCTCTGGTGCCCTAATAGTCGCTTTCCTCAAGTTGTCATCTTGAAAAAAAAAAAAATTCTCACGCTGGTGTTTTTGAAAACACTTATTTCAGCCTCTGTCTCAAACACTACTGTACAGCTGTTGTCTCTTTGAGGCCCGCCACTCTACAAACCCCCTGCCCTCTGATTGGCCAGCCTTCTTGAGGCATGTCAAAGGGCAGGGCTATGGGCAGACCTCAGTGTTTGAGGCCCTCAGCTCCAATGTTTCACAAACAATTTAGGAGATCCCTATGCGATGACCTTATTGTTCCAGCAAGTGTCATGAATATCTTGTCCAGATCGTTTTTTTTTCAAGAGATGACCATTTTGACCAGTTTATAGTCAGATTCAGGGAATTCTGCTCTGTTCATATATATAGCTGAATGAAAATCTTTAGTCTGAACATCCAGAATTGTTGCTTTGTATCAATATTTAGAGTATTGGAAAGCCTACCCCCCCTCTTTAAAAGATCTCTTAAAGCAAGGACTTTTTACGAATACATAAGTGGATTTTTAGGCTGATACTTTTATTTCTACCTCAGTAAAATATTGTATTAGTAACCATTATTTATGGCATGCCCTCTTTATTGTTGTGAACTTGGCTGTCATACCCCTCTTTAAGATGAAGGTTTCAGGTTTGTCAGCTGTCTGCTCCCAAAGCTTGGATTTTCTTGGCAAATAGCATCGTATCCCAATTTTGTGAATCATGACACTCCTGACATGCAGGTTTTTAACCCTCTACCGACTGGACATATATCTGAACATTACACCCCCCCGCAGACGTGTGGGGCCTCCCATCTCTGAATCTTTCTGCTGATTTTGACAGCTCTCTGGAGAAAAGGGCCCTTAAATTATCAAGTAGGGCTGTAGTTGTTTTCCTTGTTGTTCATCTTTTGGGCAGGGGGGGAGCAGGGTGGGTGTTGGGGAGGAATTGGTATGTTAAATGAGCTATGGGAGGTCTGCTGAGTTTTTTTTAGTCGAGGGGGGAGAGGAGTTCAGTCAGATGAGAATTGCTGCGTTGGGCGTTTGAGGCAGCTGTGTGAAGTCATTTTCCGGGAGTGCAAGCGGGAGAGAGGTGCGGATTAGGCAGCGCCTCTGAGCCGGAACAAGTCTGTCTGGGAAGGGATGAAGGCTACAAACCATAGATCTAATTCCCGCTCACGCTGCTCGACAGCAGAGACACTCACACACAGCCAGTGTGAATTAGGCCCATTTGCTCGCCTCAGTCTGAAGCGAGCGAACACAGGAGCAGACAGGGAGAAGTTGACAGACTCCTCACATCCTGGCCTCTCTACTGGCTCCCCGTGTTGTTTCCAACCCACCTCCAAAAGCTGTCTCCAGCTCACGCTCCTTTTTGTATTGTTTCTCTCGTGCTGCAGGTCTTTATTATTGCTGACATTAACATGAACGCCATGCAAAAACAGGTTCCACTGTAATCCTTGGAGGGGGGAAAAAAAGGGCATTTCACTGGCAGTGCAGAAAATGTTTGCACCTGTGGCCCCATTGATTGCGTGCCTGAAACGCCAATGCTCTGAAGTTCATGTCTTTTTAATGTGTGTAATGCCTTGCCTCGGGTCATGCTGTTGCCCCGAGGTTAGGGAGGGTTCATGAAGTGTGTGCGGGAGTGAATTAGCAGATTTAACTTATTCTTCTCCCAAAATCCCAAACACAGCGTCCCCTCTTTCTCTCTCTCTCTCTTTCTCTGTCTCTCTCCCACCAAATGTAGCGAGTGGCGCCTTATCAGCAAACAAAAACCTGACCCCGTAGCTATGCTGTGAATGACTGAGATCAATGAGGCTGACCCAGATTCTCTGCCCCCCCTGTCTCTTTGTGATCGGACACAGCTTGTTGTGGGTCAACTACAGTTTTGGAGAGCCCAGGAGGGGAAGTTGATGCAGACCCGATTTAACCCCTAGCGCTCGTGATCCTCTAACACTCACACCCACTGGCTCGCTATGTGATGATTTTCTCTGAAGTGTCAGCTCTACCTCTGTTCCAGCTCTTATTTCCCAGAATTCCCAAGAATCGATTGCATTGCTGCAGTTATTAAGGCTGGTTTTGGAGTTGTGTTAGTTGTGGAGAAAGATGGAGATGTTGGAGTAGCAGAGGCCTCCTGCTCACTCCCTGTTGTGCGTGTCTCTCCCATCACAGCGCCCTGCACCCTGTGTGCCCTGTAATGAGTTGTATTACATGCTCTGTGGTGGGCATGTCTTGTGTTAGGAGGCTGTATTCAATCTTTGTTCTTTGAATGGAGGGGAAGGCTCTTTGTGTGTCTTTGAGAGGCACTGAATTGAAACGGTGTGCGCCGAGTGAAGCTGATGAGGAGAGAGCGAGTCCTGAGAGGAACATGTGGATGCCTGGCAGGCAGCGAAACACTGCACTTCTATGTTTGTGTGCACTTGTGCGTAGACATGTAACACTGCGCCTGCGAGTGCTCTTTATGTGTTCGCCGCAGAAGGATTTCAAGGAAATGTGCTGCTGAGCTCAGTACGCGCTGAATTAGCCCGAGTTATTCGGTTTACTTATCCCTCATTTCCAAATGGCCTGCCAAGACCTGGTGTATATAATATGAATGAAAATCTACTCAAGTCTGCTCATTCATCACCTGAGCCTCTCACCTGACCCTCATGCAGGACTGGAGGGGCCTCACTGTGGGCTAAGTGATTTCATGAAGCAGCATCAGGGCTCAGGTCTTATTCCTTTTTGTAGGAATGTATTTTCTACTTAGATGGCAACAAACTGCATTTGCACTTAAAACATATTCTGTAATCTTCTGTTATTTTACATACAAATTGCATCCTGGGCGATGCATTCATCATTGCTCATATCCAGCCCACTCTTAAATGAAAAATGTATCTGAGATGAATAATGGATCCCTCTATAGTATAATTTTGTGTTTCTTGAATATAGTCGAGAGTTCCTCCTCTGCCTCCTGCTCTAAATTTTTCCCCGTTGCCTGAATGAAGTTTTTGAGGAGAGAAATATGAAGAAAAATTACTTATTTACTGGGCTTATTGTTCACTGGAGAGTTTTTACCTTATGAAGCTTCTTTGGCAGAAGAGAAAGGATTGTGGTGCTTAAAGGACCAGGCTCTTTTGAAAATCATGGCGTAATAAGAGAGGACACCCAGAACCAGAAGGTCCAGGAACTACATGGCTCCTGTGGCCACAGGGTGAAGACCTGGGTGGAATATGTAAATCAGGCCAGAGGGGTCCGGAGAAATAAAAAAGGAAGGACACCACCAGACCAGTAGAAGGCAGTTGAACAATGAAGACAAAGGCTGTTCTGTGGAGATGACACCATAGAAGAAGAAGATGGGCTGACATTGCTTGGTGTAGCTAAAGACTGGAAAAAAAGGATGCAATCTTTCTTGGCTATAAGTGAGGTCACCACAAAAACTGCTCCCCCCGGTGACTGGCTGCAGTATACGTCAAGAACTCCATCTCCCCCATTCATTTGAATGGGATTGTGGTCAAACTTTAAAAGTAAACGCACCTCTTAGAAATGTTTCTCACATACATATGCTGTGGTGATATGAAGATGATATTGAGGTGCATTGTGAACAAGTCCTCTTTTTTCTAAAAAGTTGTATGTTCATTCGTTATTAGACGATAGAAACAGGATTTTATGTCACATTTCATGATGATTGACAACTGCCATCCTTGAGTAGTTCTTTCAAGAACAGTAAACTAGATGAGAAGGAGATTGAGCCAAGAAGAGATGAGACTTTTGTCTCTGGTGCCTTGCACTTGCTTGTTTTACTTGCTTTGTACACTTTATAAGAACTAAGTGGGAAGGTTGAAAGTTGATGTGTATGGAGCTTTGTTACCCCGGCCCCTCACAGATTCTCTACTGGGGAGACTGGTTGCACATTTACAGGCTTCAGGCTGGGGTGTTTTGGCTTCAAAACAGTACAGTGGTGAAAGGTGGAGCCATACTGTCAGTACAGCGTATGGGTGTAGTACTGCAATAAGCCTGTTAGCAGGGAGGGTATTCAGCCTGTACTGGTTTAGATCATGCTTTAACCCCAAGGGATGGATTTATTCACATATACCAGAAAGTCTGAAACCTCTGCAATCAAACTTAACACCGGACCACTCTTTGTTCACCAGTGTTCTAACTTAAAAATGAGCCTGTTGTTAGACAGCTTTCAGCCGGATGCATCCCTCTCAAATGTCATTAAATCATCATTAAATACTGATTTGAGAAGGAGATTTTGACATGTATATCAAACTAAATGAGGATGCGTTCCCAGGGACTTTTTTGTGTTTGAACAGATGTTGTAAACTGAGTATCCACTGACAGGGTCAGCTGAAGGTCTCCAGTTTACAGGGTCATGCTTTAAACTGTAACACCAGGAGCTGACAGAGACACAGTCACAGTATCAGGCTTTAAGAAGAACATTGTTCAGGAGTTACTAAACCAAGTCAGTCACAGCTGGAGGTCATCTTATTGTGGAAGGGAAGGGGAATAAAAACACAGTGGCTGCTCCACCAAACAGAGATGTTCAGCTTGCAGGCCCTGCCCCCAAAGTTCCTGGACATCTGGAAAGTACTGCTCCTCCTTCAAGGCAGATTCATAACCCAGAACTAGATCCTAGTTCCTGTGGTTGAAAAGCACCTCATGGTGATCACTGGTGATCCCATGTCAGATCTCTGAGACACAGGTGCGGGTGTGGTGTCAGCGTGGGGGGTCTCCCCAGGGGGATCAGGTGGGCAGCCTTGTGTGAAGCAGCAGAATTGAGGTTGAGTATCTGAGCCCTCTGTCTTTATCTCTAATTACATGGTGGCGCTTTGGGAGATTGGGCAGAACTGTAAACCCCACCAGATAACTGAGGAGACCCCCCCCCCTCTGGCTGCAGCACAGCGGGGTCTTGGGGTGTGAAGCAGAACCAGGTCTAGCGGGGCTCTAATCCCAGCGTAGACTTCCTCCCCCCGGGGAGTCGCTGGTGTTCTTTCCTCCTCTCCGTGGCGGCGCCGCAGCCTGCCACTTTCCAGCCTGCTGCTGGGGGAGCAGCACGCCGAGGCTCCGGCAGCCCACTCTGTCGTGCTCTACTTGCTCCTGTCGGTTTCTGTCGTCCCCAAAGTTTCCCAGCCCGTCCTCTGAGACATCCTGACACCGAGTTGCAGATGGGAGGCGTTGGACCGAGGCAGCTGGTGTCACAACGTGGATTGGAATTCACAGTTGGGATGAAATATGAAACAAATATGTCATTATACATATGTTTTCCACGGTTTGTTCATCCAGCTGTTTCCTTCCCTCTTGCCGTGGCATATAAACCTGGCTGGGTTGACTGATAATAATCCCTGATCTGTGCCTTTTTTCTCCGAGTGGGTCCAGTTGTTTTTGAGCAGTTTTCTATTTTTTTATTTTTTTATTTTTTGCTGTTTCTTCTCTTTGCTCCATCCCCTCTAAGAGCTGTGCAGTTTTGATTTTAATATTTACACTTTGTTGTTTTGATGATATGAGGCAACACTATCAAAGCAGAGCACAGAACATACTTCACTACAAATGAGCGAGGCAGCATTATTCCCAGTCAGTTAAGTGTCCTTTGATTCCTTTGCAAGTTTAATCTGCAGCAATCGATAAAAGGATGCATGTTGGGCTTGGGAGTCAACAGCAGCTGTGTTTGATGGGTAAACGGACAACTGAATGGATGATGTGGGGGAGCATTCATCTTTCTTTAGGCAAATTGGGCCGCGAGGTCCTGACTAATTGATTGATCGCATGACTTGCTGATACAATCAAAGCCTGGCCTGATTTATGGCGATAAATCGATTGATTAATAAGGTTTTCTGTGCTGGCTCTGGTCCGTGATGGTAGCGAGAGGTGGGGGGAAGACACCTCTGAGTCTCACATCCGTCTTGGAGCCGTCAGCTTGTTGGTTTAGTGTGGTAATAAGAAAGGCCTGGATCTCCCAGCTGACATTTACAAAGAGCTGGCTGGCTGCGACCCGCTCCCCAGATTAACCTCCACTTGTTCTCATAAGCACCGCTGATATTAAAAGATGGCGCACGGCAGACTGGGGGGGAAAATGAAGTGTGACTTTTTTTTTTGTGGTTCAACGTTTGCATACATCATTAGAGAGAACAACAAAAATCAATTCGCGAATAAATAAAAAGAAATATCTTGAGCGGCGTAATGCGAGAGCCTCTTGTTGACTCTTTCCAGATTACATTTAGCCGCCTGTTTAAATGCTGATTTACACCAAGATGGAGTCCATTCCCTGCACTCGCCTGCCTGTCTGCCTGTTCAGAATATGAAATGGAAGTTAAACACTGTGAATCTCCAGTGTGGGGAGGAGGGCTTTGGACGTGTGGGCAGTGTAGCATCAAATAGATTGTGTTTCCTCCCGTGTAAACGCCTAATGTGTGCCGAGCGCTCTGACACAGATGAATGTAAGGAATTTGCTGTAAAGACTTTACGGCCCTTTTGAGAGACATGGCTGGGAACTGGTAGTGTGGAACCTGCTCCACGCCCCCCTGAACACACGTCCACTCACACACACACACGCACATGTCTGCACAAGTGCTTACACATGCACACATGTCAGGGCACACAGCCCTCCAAGGAGAGCAGCTACATCAAACTGTTAACGCCGGCGCGGACATCAGGGATCCTTTTTATTTGCTTTGGGTCAGAAATGGCGGCCCTGATGATGTGATGAAAATCATCTCGCGGCCCTGCTCCACTCTGCGCCCTGCGTTACGGCGCAAAGTAATCCTGGCGATTCTCTTGACCATCTTCATCATTTAATATGAGAGCTACCTTCTCCTGCAGAAGCGGGCGCATTATAAAACGATTCATGTATAAACTGCCCTTTCAAGTGGCTGCTCCCGTTCTGCGCTATCTGAACTCGTCTGCCAGATCTCGGCGCCTTTGTGACGGCGCTCAAAGCAGCTCTCAGCCGCTTGTTGTCGTTACTGGTTTTATTCCCACTCTCAGCGCTCTATTTAGATTCATTTATTTTTGGTTCAAAAGCTGTAAAATGAAAGCGCGTGGAGGGAAAGAGGGTAAGGAGCGCTCCCTCTGTCTGAGACAGGTGGCCCTGGTTTATGTCGCCAGGCCCCAGGGGCCCCACTAACTGAGTCTGAGCGAGAGGAGGGACCCACGTCTCAGCTCTACACAGGTGGTGTGAAACGCAGCCCTCTCTCCACACCTGAAATATTCAGATTCTTCCAGCGGCGTGGCTTTGATCTTGCTGCAATCGACAAGGGAAAACGGAGAGAGTAGGGGGGAGAAAACAACAAAAACAAGAGGAAGAGCAGCACACCTGAGAGGGAACAGATTGACATTTCTTAAGAGAGAATAAACAATCGCAGGTTAGCTGTGCTGCATCGCTCCAGCTCGTCGTTTCAGGTGAAAGTGGGCCATTGTGGTGATGGCTGCATCTTTGGAGCCTTCCTCCTCTCCCGCTAACTGACCTCAATGGTGAAGCTTCACAGACACACCGGTCCCCCCGCGGTGCTCTCCTCTCTCACACCGCCACACAAACAGCAAACAAACCCTGTCCCCAATTTTGTTGTTCAACTTTGCTCTCCTCCTCTTTTGTGTGTCCCTCTGACAAAAACTCCAGTGTGGCAGACTTTGTGTGTGAAAACTGGCACGTCACTCTCACATATTCATGTCTCTGTTAGCCGATCACTCTGCCGGCTGAGGTTATCATGTCTTCTCAGGTTTCAACCCACTAGTCTGCTAATGAATCATAGGACTGTGTAATTAGTCACCCTGCATGTAGCACACAATGACAATAGACACCCTGATTGTAACCACAGAGTTTGAAAGGAGCAGAACAATGCTCGGCCTTAATGATGATAAATAAGGTGTTGTAATTGGCTCTCGTTTGGAGCATTCAGTCAGAGATTGTAATTTAAATGTTCTAATTGGAGAACATTTAAAGTTCCTCGTTGACTGAGAGTGAATACATAACCCACTGTATTATAATGTTAGCATGATCTTACCCTAGACTTAATAAAAGCCTTCAGAGCTCCCCCCGATCATGCAAAGATGTGTTATATCAGTGAGAAATTAGAAACGAGTGTCCTAGTGAGCATGTTGGAATTAAAGAGAGAAGTGTTGACAAGTAGGCTGTGCTCCGGTGCATCAGGCGCCAAAAACTCCCGAAATGAAGCCGAGTATGACGAATAATGGCTGACAACACCAGTCACACCTTTTGATGATGGTTGTAACGCTCACACGCTTCTCCCTCCTTTGTAAGGTTTAGCACACAACTTGAAGACAGTCTGACTGACTGGGGATTAATTATTTTGGCTGATTTATCAGACTTCACAGTCCGGAGTTTAGAGAGGTGTCAGGATGAATGTGATTTTCTTCTTTGTAAGTCTTTAAAATCGTAGCGCATCAAACATGCTCCTCTGTGGTGTAAGAGTTGGACTGGACAATAGGAAACTGTGTAATAGCACGTAAAACAAGAGTAAGGTTAGACCAGTCACTTTGCTGTGGTATTACAAGGGTCAGGGGTCAGGATCAAAACACGGTTAGTAACACAGAAGAGAAAAGAACATTTTTTTGTGAATTACACTTTTTTCATAACTACGTTTTTTGTGGAACTTTTCACTCAGGAATAAACTCTCCTAACTCTACAGCTACACTTTGACATCAATTTCACAGTAAATCTCTCTCTCATTTATACATAGTTAGCTTAGCATTTGCTAACTGGACTGGACATCCAAGGAAACAAGACGCCTGTTTTAATAGACCTAACAATCCATAAATTACGGTTCATTTTTTTGGGTCAAAAAGTATCGACAGAAACAGTAACTTCTTGGATGTAAATAGAACCAGTGATTTTCCTAAGAGACTATTTTGCGGGAAAAATGTAAATCAAGATTTCAACTCACTGACTTTCCTGAAACTAAAAAAAAAAAAAATAATAAGAAATCTAAAATTCAAAGATTTGAATGTGTTGCTGTAAAAAAAAATCTTTGTTACCAGCACCACATTTAAAAATTTTTTTTTTTTAAAAATCATAATTTTATTTGATGCCTTGTTGTTGTATTGTATTGCCACCAAACAGTGATTACACATCCCAAAGCTGTTTTCGAACCACATTACAAAACAGGAGAAAAAGAATTGTGACTGCATCAGATAGCAACGAAAGAAGAAACCATCACTGAGAGTAGTTGAAAATTAGAGACACCATACTTTTAAGAGTCAATACAGAACCAAATACTGTTTCGGAATAGTTATTCAATACCTATACGATACATTCAACTGTTTTTGTACTTTGAATGAAAACAATGAGTTTAAAAGACAACTCACATGACAAAAACTTTTAATGTAAGAGCTTTGGATTATAAAATCTTTGGAAGCTTTACAAAAAAAGGGGGATGAATTTAGGATGATCGATTTATAATAAATAATCAAAATGAATATAAATTAAAAATAAAGATCGAACAAATAATAATTAATGTGGGCATTGTTTAAAGGGACTTTCTATGTTATCCTGAAAAAGTCTAATCACTAGATGTTTGCCTGATCCTAATCCCCTTTTTAAAGTGGAATTATCAGTACTAAACCAGGTTATTTCTATATGCTTCTTCTCAGCCTTCTGATTGGGTCAGACTGGACCAGACTGATTTACGGCAAGTTGAAATTTCTATGAAGATACCATGCTTGATGATGAAGTTCAGCAGTAAGAAGAGAGATCTGAGTTTTCTCTGCTGAAAATTTGTGCTATGTATTAAGCGAGCGGCAACCTCCGGTCTGAAAAAATGAGACAACACGGAAGTGGTATAAAGCTGCTGTTCCTCAAGTGGCCGCTTGAGGCTGGCTCCAGAAGCACCGGAAGTACTGTATTAGCAGACGGGAAAAAGGCCGTTTTCAGAGCCGAAATCGGCGAATTTAAAGCCTGGTACAAACTCTGTCTCCCGTCTGGTTCGCTAATTTTGCTAACGGCTCCCACTGTGAGGGGGGTGAATTTTTTTCTAACTCGGCCGTTTGGAAGATATTAGGACTAAGAGCTTACCCAATCAGAGCCACAGCTCAGATCACGTGACTGACGGGTGCCCAATAGCTGTGAGTTTGGGCACTCGTCACTCGTCCCATTTCCAATATGGCCGCGCCCGCCGTTTAGCCTCAAAACGGAGCTGCAGTAACAGACGGGTGACGTCACGGAGACTATGTCCATGTTTTATACAGTCTATGGTATTAAGTAGTAATAGTGAAAATAGGTACTGGGCTGTCTGAAAGAAAAGGGACAAAAGAGCAGATAAAAGCTAAACAGAGGAGTGATAGAGCACAGGCTAAAGGCTAAAACACAAGTTAAAGGCTAAAACATGGGTTAAGCTATTTGTGAAAATGTTCATTCCAACTCATTTGCAGCAGTTATTCTGCAGTGATCTGTTCAAATCTGAGGGTTTGTCAATAAAATGAAGAGCCAGGTTACGTTTGCTCTGCTTGGTAGATGAGCACTGGTAGGACATAACCAGGATTCACCAACATTACACAGTACCAATACGTCTCTGAGCCTGGACTCTGAAGCTGCCTGGTACAAACTTTTAAAGTTTGCTCGTTGTCATGTTTCAAACAATGGCGCTATGTAACTGTTGATGAATCCATTACTTCGTCACATTGTATCTGGTAAAAAAGTTGCCTTGAACGAAGAAATGGAAGATCTGATCTACTTCTACTTTCAAAAACAAATACACGAGTCATGACAGTTTGTGTGAGTCCTCCAGCCGGAGGGGTTACTGCAATCCACTTCAAATGGATTCTCTTTAGGGCCACTTTGAGTAAAAAGGTAAAAAATCAAAAAGGTTGCTCATGCTGCTGCAGTGTTGCACATTTTAACTCCACAGATTATACCTTGCTGTAGTTTTAGCCACAGGTGAAAAATACACCCACACCACGCTCCTCTTTCTCTCAGCTGTGCTCTGGTTTCAGACACGGGCAGCCAGCAGCTGATCTGTTGCTAGCAGGCCAGAAACAGCTAAGTGGAGTCGCCGCACTCTCAGTCGCATGACATGGACGGACTAGTTCAGTTCCATGCTGCAGGGGGTAGTAGAAAAGTTGATGAGCGTTCAGTAAGTTGCCCTATGAGATTCTGAAGTGAGACATCCTCTTTATTTCACTTTATTAATTAATATCAACACTATATCAGAGTATCCTCATATGAGAAGGCTGTGAGTATCAATATATCAATACCACAGGAATCAATTCACCCACCACTATTGGAAATTCGGATGTATTGATGTGAGATTCAGAAATGGAGAAAGTAGCAGAGACTGAGCACAGCAGTAATTGCCCATCTATTTTATTATTTTTTATTGAAATGCCCTCCCCTGGAGCACAATCTATTCCACATGGGATCACAGGGTCTTTGGGTAAATGATGTTAACAGGTCAGCAGAGCTAACAGCCTCAGACATCAGTCTCAGTTAACCACACACAGCCTTCATATCAACTTAACTCTACAGATCAACAAACATGCTCCACTGCTCTGTTCTACATCACGCTCTCTAACATCTCTGACTGTTTACAGCTGGATAAGAGTTAAAGAATAACTCAACCTAACTTTCTCTCCCTATAGCTTGAGGCATAAAGGTGAAGTGAAGGTCTTTAGCCTCTTTGCCAACAGCTACACTGTGACTGCCTGTAAGTCAAGTCAGCCATCTCTTTAAAAAATAATAATACCTTTTAAATTTTAAAACTATTAGTTGCCAAATTTTTCACGTTTTCCTGCCCTTAAACAGTTCACCAACTATTCTCTTAACTTTGCTGTAAAGATTGGCTATCCTTGAATACACTGTAAAAATGTGATTTTGCACATTTCTTAATCTGGCATATTATTCCACGTTAATGTGACAAAAAATTACTGTTGTTGTTGTGTTAGCACTTAAAATATATCTTGTAGTTGCACCAATGCCAAATTATAATTAACTTGAAGTTCCGTCTCTGAATAAATCAGTGATGCTTGTCATCTTGACAATCACCTTAGTCCTCCCAGCTTTGTAGTAAAGCTACAGCTTTCAAATTATATTATATGCAAAATGCCCAAGTGAATTGAGATGAAATTGATTAGTTATTCCAAACAGCTACCTGAAGAAGTTAAGTGAACTAACAAATATATTTAGAATAACAAAAATAAAAGGTTTGCATAACTTAAAGATTTAATTAAGTTGAAATAGATCAATTATTTCCAAAAAAACTACCTGAAGAAGTCAGGTGAGCTAGAAATATATTTAGAAAAACAAAATGTTTACATAACTTAAAGGTTTAATTGAGTTGAAATAGATCAATTATTTGAAGCAACTACCTTTGTTCTGTATGTGTGTACAAGTGTGATGGTGAATGTATGTCTTTGATGCAACTGAGGCCTGTCAAAAGATGAATTTCTGTCACTTTCTTTGTGTCAGACAAACTTCTTCTCTTCTATTTGAAAAAGTTAAGTGAACTAACAAATGTAATTTAAACTAACAAGCATAAAAGGTTTACATAACTTAAAGTTTTTATGAAGATGGAATAGATAAGTTAAGATAACTAACAAGTCTAGATCAACCAAACTAGGGTTGACACAAAAAACTGATTTAATTGTGATAACCTCTGGTGGTGTTAAACAACCAAATTCATTTTTTGTCCTATCATGTAATTTTAAGGCAGCCCTTTACATCATATTTTAACATTGAAAAAACAAGTTACAGTACAACAACATAAATACAACAAGTATTTAACAGTGTAGATGTTACTTTGCCTTCAGTCTTAAAGATTAACTGATTTGTTAAGAACTGCAGTTCATCAAGTGTCCACTTGGGCTCATTTGTCTGTCAGCACACACTGTACAGGGTGAACTTTTTCAGACCTATCTCCTGATTAAGCAGTCCAGCATTTTCAATATGGCCTCCTCGATGATGAGTTCTAAAATTTAGGCTGTTTTCCAAAACTGTTATCATCCACACCCACAACTACTTGAGTATTTAAAAATATATTAAGTTTGACTTTGTCTGTGGTCATTTCAGCTGAGTATCTGGCAACTGACTGTTTTTGATGGATGAACTTAGAGGGATATGCATTTAATAGAGGTGTAAAGTGGTCTAATAGTGTGAATCCGAGCTGCTCGGCCTCAGCTGATGGAGAGTGAGAGTAAAGGAGAAGTGGTCGGTGGTGCTAAACAGATGGAGAGAGATGCCAGGGCGATAGCAGCCCCCTAGTGTTTCCCTGTCAGCGGCCGCATGCTCGGCTCACGTTGCTTGCGCTAGGTCAAGGAGGTCAGAGGCTCCTCCCGCCCAGATCCCTGTGTCTGGATGCTCTAACAGACACACGCATGCACACACACTCTCTCACACACACCGTCTGCCTGCTCTGCCCTTAACTGATATTCAGCTCATGTGGGCCAGATAAGAGTTCATGTTGGATCTTTCATATGGACAGGCGCCAATGTGCACTTTTCCCTGCACCCGCCCCCTCCTCCCCAAATGGCTGAAAGGATTGCCAGTAATAATGTTGAAGCCAGGCTAGACTGCAGTGATTGGGGCCATTGATTGTGGTGATTTGATTTATTGATCAGTCCCCCTTCTCAAATGTAGCGTCTGAGATGCGAAGCTAATCTGAGGCAGCTCTGGACAATCTCGCCCTGCACAGAGAATGAAAGGCGACAAGGAATGTATGAAAGGAAACCACACTTATCTTAATCACACACACTGCTCTGCTCCTTCCTGCTGCTGCCGCTGCTATGTGTTAATGGCGGCACACGTGTATGTCCGGGCAGGCATGTATGCCCTAACTGCTCCATTGTGTGAGACCTTGTGTGAGAGAGTGTGTGTGGAGTGTTTTTTTTTTTGTTGCGTTGGTGTGCGTATGTGATGGGGGTTGTGAGGCAGTACAGTCACCAGGCAGAACAGAGTGGATCTATAAATTGATGGAATTCAAAGCCTCCAGCATCGATTACCATTATAACAAACAGCAGCACACAGAATGTCTGATTATTTTTAGACAAAGATTCTGTGCTCTCAGCAGCAATTCTGCTGATGCTGTCACACTTTCAGACATCTGCCTATGATTGCAATTAGATGGGATACAAAAAGAAAAATAATACCCCATCTGCATTTCCCCCCTCTCTCCTCCTCCTCTCTATTTTTCGCTCTTTAATTTGTGCTGTCCAAGCCCACTGCACACAATAGTGATTTTGACTCAGTCTACCTCATTGCACCACCTTGGTAGGGTTTTTTTTTTCCTGGTTGTCAACATTTTCCAGCATTGGTTGTCTTTGTGAAAGGAGAGAAAATAGCTTACCACTACAGATGTAATCAAGATGAGCTAGGTTTAATGAATCAATGTCAGATCTTCTCCAACACAATACATTAGTGTGCTCCGCATTTTAGCTCAAGCATTTGCTCTTGCGCTGATTGTTACAGTACATTTCTGGGCTCTGATTATTGTTGAGAGACGTTTTCTCAGACTTTAACTCTCCGTCGCTGCTGCTGCTGATGCTTTAGATAACTCTCCTCCAAACATTTAACACCCAACCAGCTTCCTGTTAGATCATGTGAGGGCACCACTACAGACGGGTTACATGTTAGGGCAGAGGCTGTTGCCATGTTTAAGATTCTTTTTTCTTTTTTTGTTGTCCTCCCAGCCTCAGTGACAGGCCCAGCCTCCTCGGGGGAAACTCATCAATTATAACTGGATGTTTGACTGGCAGAGGCTCAATGACAGGGGCCCCTTATTGACCTGACAGACACACATTGAAAATTTGGTCCCGATAAATGCTCATTGGATGATCACCTCACACGCCCCTGATCACCTCTTCCTCCTTTACATGTGCTCCCCACGTTGGAAACAGTCACCCGCTCATGTACATGATATCATGATGGGTGAATCTCAGATAACAGCGGTTTATTAGAGATCCAAAACGTGCCCTGGCTGTTGGCTGAAATGGATCACATCTGATAAGAAAGCAAAGGAGAAATCTTCTTTGTCTCCTGAGATACCTATGAGAAACACAACACTGTGGAGTTCCTCCCATCATCAATCTGAGCAAGACAAGCAAAGTAACAAACAGTCTGTTCTGCTTCACTCGCTTCCAGGAAGACAGACAGTAGGTTTCATTTGATGGGCTGTTGCCCAGGCTCCCCTCCCTTTTAATGGTCTAAAAAACTGTAGGGGTGCTTTGAAAATAACTGTGCCATTATGCTAGCACTGTTTGGCTTGCATACAGCTGGAGTATTCACCATTCTCATCTGAGGAGCTGCAATAAAGAGTGAACACAGAGGCCAGTGAAGCGCTGGCAGACTAAGATTCACCACACTGTTATATCTTAAGTACTTACAAAATCCACTCAAAGTGACTTCTGGAGGAATTTTCTCCTGCTAAGATTAGCCGGTCTGAGGCCATTTGAATCTAGTAGAGGTTGGCTGGCTTCTGAAAGCCCCTGCTCTAATCTCCAGTAAGGCTCATCCCAGATGGACTGTAAGTGCTAACAGGAATTTTCAAAGTTATGTTGCCTTATCCTTTACAACCACGGCCTCTTCACTGACAGTGGGATTTACCAGGACTGACACTTTCCCCCTCCAATAACACCACAAACATTTGGATTCTTATTTAGAAACGATAGACACATAAAAGGAAAGGCAGTGTAAATTGTTTTATTGAACTTCTCATCCATCATTTTTTACCACTCTATTCTTTTCAGGGTGGTGTTGTTGCTGATTCCCAGCTGTTATTGGGTGTGAAAGGAGGGTTGCATCCTGAACAGGTCACAAGTCTATCACAGGGCTAACATGTGGAGACATGAACCATTCACACACCCCCACTTCTATAGGGAATTGGGAAATGCTCAAGTAGCTAAACACAATAACCCATTCAGTTACCTTCTGCTTTAAGTTTTTAGACCCTAAACATATTTAAAGAGGAGGTATTGTGCTTTTTCTATAGTCTGTATTATGACCTCCTGGTGACCCTGTAGTAGCTGTACATGATCTACACCTCAAAAAGAACCCTGTTTTTACTCTCACTGGTGTTTTAGAAAACTCTTATTCAGCCTCTGTCTATAACAATACCCTTTAGCTGCTGTCTCTTTAAGACTCCTCATTCCACAAACCTCTTTCCCTTAGATTGGTCAGCTTTCTGGGGGTCTGTTGTGGGTGGAGCTATGGGCAGACCTTGGTGTTTGAGGCCCGCCACTCGAACAAATCATGAGCCAGTTAGGAAACCACTATGTGATGACATTATCATTTATTTATCGTTTATTGTCCTTTTTTTTTAGAAACTGACCATTTTGATTAGTTTACGGACAAATGCAAGGATTTCTACAACACATGAATATGTAGGGGTATGAAAATCTGCACACATTAAGTTTGAACATCCAGCATTGTTACTTCACACTGATGTTTGAAATATTAAAAAAATATAATACCCCTCTTTAAAGACATGTTTAAGGAAGGACCTTTTAATTCTGCTTCGGCTGGTACTTTTACTTCTACCTAGGTAACATACCATATTAGTAGCTGCACTTTGTGGTATGCCCTCTTTATTGTTCAAAACAGCTGATATACCCCCTCTTTAAGATGAAATAAGATGTCAGCATGGTCAGCTAGATTTATGGATTAAACTGACAGAGACAGAACTGTGTTTATGTCCTTTTGTTTAACTTTTTATCTGCACACATTAGGTTTGAACATCCAGCATTGTTACTTCACATTGATGTTTGAAACATAAAAAAAAAAAAATAATACCCCTCTTTAAAGACATGTTAAAAGAAGGACATTTTAATTCTGCTTCAGTAGATTTTCGGGCTGGTACTTTTACCTCTACTTAGGTAACATATCATATTAGTAGCTGCACTTTGTGGTATGCCCTCTTTATTTTTCGAAACAGCTGATATACCCCCTCTTTAAGATGAAATAAGATGTCAGCATGGTTAGCTGGATTTATGGAGTAAATTGACAGAGACGTCCTTTTGTTTGACTTTTTATCTATATCAGCTTGTTGGGAGAAAACTGTGCGAAACAACAGCATCATGAAAAAGATACACCCTAAAGTTGTAACAAGTTCCTCTTTTTAAAATAACATGTTGGTTTTAAACCTCTGAGATTGTAAAGCTCATAGTTTTCCCCAACAGTGTGATAGTTACTACTTTGTCTCAATATGAAACAAACATAGAGTTAGGTTCAGAGCAAAACAGATAATTGAATATGATAAATTATAGTTTTTAGTATTCAGAATATGAAAATACACAGAATAATTCACTACAGTGGGCACAGACTCACTTGTATTTAAAATAAGGCTGAATAGATGGTACTTTGTTGTGCTATTGTGGCTACTTGACCAAATCTGCTTTAAAAACAGTTCTCATTAGTGTCAAGAATTTTTTCGGAAGGTTTTTTTATCTATAGTTGAAAAGAGAAAAGTCTAACGCTGATGGATTCTCTCTTTTTATCTTCGTCGCGGCGTCAAACTTGTCCACCGAGTCCTACTTCAGCCACATCTACCTGACAAAAATCCAGGGACTTGAACCAGCAGCCCTTCAATTAACGGCCGACTCGTCTGACCGACAGGCTCCCACGAGGCTGTCACATTAAAGTTTCACCCCTCCATTCTCTCTTTTTTTTCTCCTCTCTATGTGGGATGATTTATGAAATTGCCTTTAAGTAAGACTGCAGATTAATTAAAACACAGTCAATTTAATTTCCCGGCGTCATATATAAATTTGCGGTGGTAATTGAAACCCTTACTCCACTTTTTTTATTGTACAAAAGAAGCCCCTCATCAGTTACTGAGAGTCAGAGTGAAGAGGAGGTAAAGGTACAGTCTGCTTCGGTACAGGAGAGCAGAGTTTGAATCTGTTTTCTTTTCTTTCTTTTTTTTCTGTTTGCTGAAAGAGCCGGGAATTGGATGACTGATCAATAATATTGGATTTGCGGATGGCATGTGGTGCAGCTGAGTCCAGCATGAATGCATGGTTCTGATAAAGGTCCTGCTACACAGACAGCTTTGAGCAGCCGATCAGACGCGTAGCTCTTATTTCATATAACACAGCCATGTGAAGGAAGGAGGCATTAATGGAATAGTGATCAGGGCTGCTGTTGTTGTAGCAGGAGGGTAATTTGGTTAAAGCTGTAGAGGCTGCTGTCATGTATTGAAAATCAGTGCAGGATCAGTGTAAAGATTGGTGCAGGCGATGGGAGAGAGATTGAAAAGAGGCTGAAAATAGATCTGACCTGTGGTAATTACGACAGCACGCGGGGCGTTTGTATGTTTGAATCAGGTCTCGGCCGGGCTTAAAAAACAACCTTTCATTTCAGGAAGAAGCTCTATTAGTTTGCGAGGGTGTTTGTCAGGTTATTGGGTCTCTACACGTGACTCACCCCTCCCTCCCTCCCTTTCGCTCTCCCCTCTCTCTCTTGCCCCACTCCCTCACTGCGCTCTATAGCCGTTGCAAGCGTATTGATTATTTCAAATACTGATTATCTAAAAGGCCTTCTGCTACTGTAGCCATTGGATTTATTTTGGCTTAATTATTTATGGGCCAGGGCTAGCTGTAAGTATTACTGCTGTGAGATCATGAAGGATTACATTGTTAATATTCAGCAGTGTATTTTTATTTATGTACACTCTAAGCTTTACTGGATGAGCGTTGGCAGGCTCCCTAAAGTGCCGTCTCTCTCTCTCTCTCTCTCTCTCTCTCTTTCTCTCTCTCCACTCTTCCTCCTCTCACCGTTTCTCTCTCTTTTGTGTGTTTGTAGAGGGAGCTAAACTCTGTAGCGTCTGAGCTGGCTGGTCGACAAGAGGAGAGCGAGCATTCCCACAAGCACCTGGTGGAGCTGAGCAGGGAGTTCAAGAGAAATGTCCCTGAGGTGAGTCTAGCACCACCACCACTCCCCCCCCCCCACCCCTCCTTCTCTCAACCCTGTGTCGTTTTTCTCATCTCCACTTCAGCAGGTACTAACTGTCTGTGTCTGCGCAGCTGCTCGAGCCCCCGCTTCTACCTTTTGTACTTGTGAATCATTTATTCATCATGTAAAGACTGTGTTAGTACATGTTAACGGTGCGATTGCCGGTGAAAGTCAGGGTTAACCCCTCCAACCCCCCCCTTCCCCTTCACGTCCTGGTCCTGTAGCTCATTCAATGTTTAAATGCTGAGGCCTTGCAGTAACGTTCGCCTCTGGCTGAGTGTGATGAGAGGCCAAGGGGCTCGTTTACCAAAGGTAAGCACAACTTTGCTGCATACTCATGAAAAACTTATCCTGCTGTCAGAATTGGCAGCTAATATTGACTTTCTCCAAAAGTCTGTGATGTAAAGGATGAACAGGTGTCTCTCCAAATGTGCAGGAACAGGACTCTTCTCTAAACCCAAATCTGATGAATGTTAATGAGGATGAGCTTCCACTACAGTATTCCTCCTGCACGACTTTAACCAGCAAACTTTTTAGGATCTTTTGCCAGATGAATATGACAAGTGAGGAAACGTTGTGTTTACACCGTAAAGGACTCTTAATATCACTCTGCTGCTGCTTTTTAAAAATGCAATAGTTTATGGCAAAAATGTAAATTAACAAGTGTTTGTCTCATTTTTAGTAAAATATTCTTCAACATGTCATGAGTCAAATTCACCTGACAAATCCAGAAAAATGACTTAATTCAAGATACTACAAGACAAAAACAATGTCTTAAATGCTAAAACAACCTACCAATTGGTTAAAAAAAACAACAACATTTTTTCCTTAAAATAAGACCGTTTTAGGAAATATCAGGAGAATGTCACTTATATAAGGTGTATAAAGATTTTTTAATGGAAGTAGGACTCAAACACTTGTTAGATTTCAGTTTTTGTATTAAATTATCGTTTAGACATCCGTTAGCGTATAATTTTAAACTAGAGATATAAAACAAAAGTGAAATACTGGCTTTGTTGACACTTTTTTGCCAATATTGAGTCAAAATTTTGAGATAAAAAAAGCATATTTATGCAAATAAAAGTCATAATTTTGACTTTTTATCTCAAAATTTCAACATTAGTTTTATAGTTTTTACTTTTTTTATCAAAGTTTTGACTTTGTTGTCTTTAAGTATTGACTTTTTATCTCATAATTTCTATCTATCTCAAACTTTTTACTTTTTTATCTCAAATTTTGTCTATTTATCTCAAAGTTTTGACTTAAATGGACAAAAAAAATTCCCAATAAAGTCAAGTTTATGTTGTAATTTGTTTTTTCAACTGGCAGAAATGGGCTACCATACTTGACAACTAGGGCTGCAAAGGGGTGGTAAATTTCCCAAAAATTTTGAGTGGGAAGTAAAGCTTGAGAATTTTGTAAATATTCTGAATTGTTTTATCTCAACTTCCTTGACTCTACGTGGTGTATGTGTGTGCTGCTATGTGGTCAAAGAACAGCATAGATATTCAAGTGACTGACTCTTTTAGCCAAAATGAAGCTATAAAATGTGAACCCCAACTATATCTAAGCTCCTCATTCAAAGATTTCACCAAAGTTGTTGGGAAGTGGTGAAACGTGTCCTCATTTAGCACAGGTGTTCCCAAACTTTTCAGCTCATGACCCCTAAATTAGCAGTGCAGAAAACTAGCAACATAAATGCACAAAATTCACAATTAGGCCAAACAAATAACAGACAAAAAGGAAACAAAAAAGGCTCCAGATTCTTCACTCAGCTGGTGTGTAGAAACTCAGACAATGTATGTGCACATGCTGTGTAAAGTAATCTGCCTGAGTCCTCATCAAAGAAATGTGGAAAATGGATCAAACATTTCCTGTTTGCATGGTTTTAGATCAGATTTAACTCCTATTTCTATTTATATTGTTGCAGTAAAGTGGAAAAAAAATTCGATGCAAATAGTTTTTTATTTCACAAGACATTCTGCGCCCCTACTTTGAGAACCACTGATTTAAAAATGAGTAAAAAGACTATATGGTCTCTATAAAATAAAGTATCTGAATCTTTTGTTTACAAAATCATGACAAGGCTTTTCCACTTGGCACAGAAAACTTTGATTTTTTTTTTTTTTTTTCGGGTGCACTTTCTTTTTACAACCACAAGAAACATTTGATGCACAATGAGACATGTTTAAAATGTGTCACTATAACTTGTCCTTACTTCTCTTTGTTGTAGAAAACATGTTCACAGTTTGACTGATACACATACAAAAGCTGTGTTTTACTGTCTTTGGTTCCAATCCTTTGATTAAAGCAGGAAAAAACATTTAGTACACGACTGTTTGTTTGTTAATGCAGCGTGCCAACAGTACCAGGATGTCTCTGTACACCCTTTGTTGATGTTTCACTGCATATAAGCCAGAATGATTTTTTTAAACTCTTAATCTCTGCAAATTAAAAAAAAATCCCTTGAATCATTGTGACAAAGAGCATGATAGTGGAAAGTGTAAGTTCTGAGGTCTGTCTCAGCTTCAGATAAAGTTAGAACTTTTTCCTTTCTGTGATGAAAGTTAAGGATTTGCAATGTAGGACACATTTTATCTGACACTTATTTACACTCAATAATATTACACTTTTGTCTCCAATGTTATAGATTTAAACTGCAAAAACCAAACTCTAGTCAAGTGTTTCTGTCTCAGTTTTTGTACTAATTTTCGTTAGACTTTATGAGCCACATTCATCTGACAAATCCAGAAAAATGTCTTATTTCATGATTTTAAAAGATAAGAAAAATGCCCAAATTGCTTTTAAAAGAGTAAAAAAACACAGCTGATGGAGTAAGAAAAATTAACTTGACAAGTTAATTTTTTTCAACCCATTGGTAGATTTTTACAAGCAATTAAAGCCTCGTTATTTTCTTGTAATATCTTGAAATAAAACATTTTTCTGGGCTTGTCAGGTAAATGTGGCTCATATTAATACTTTTTTTTTTCTTCTGAAAGCTGGTGTAAACATCAATGTTTCAGTTTTTGCAGGGTAAATGTCCCCTGACTGTAATTCCTCAAGACATTCATATGTAGTTATCACTTTGACTTTAAGTGTAATTGTTTTAAAGGTAATTTCTGGTCCTTTTAAACCTTTTTACCAGTGGACAGGACAGTGAGGGAAAAAATCAGTGTTTTTCTAGTCTGTAGCGTTTGTTTGTGTAGTGTATGATTTAACCTGTGAGCTAAACCAACATCTAGAGCTGTAAAAACACTGCAACAGCTTAAAGGACTCTCTGTATCTTTAATTAATTCTCACTATCTTCCAATCACACCACTGAATCTGTTCCTGTGTGTTGTTTTGCCAGGACCTCACCCACCTCACTTTTTGTAAGGCAAAATGGCAATTAAGGTGGATTGTGTTGAATAAATGAAAAGCTAATCAATGAATGATACAGATAAGATTTTGTCCTTATTTTATCATCCTCTTTGAAATGATCACCCATTGACTTGTGAGCTGGAGTCAAAGAGAATATTTTTATATTTTATAAATGAGCCTCCTGGCTATTTGCCGTGCTACTCTGCCTGCCGATCTGAGCGGGGCGATGCAGTGTGGTGCTGTAATCTTGTCAGTGTAATACAGGCGTTTAAGACAGGATCAGGCTGTCACCACTGGCAGTACAATCCCCTTACCTGAGGCTGTGGGAGCTCACTCTAGTTTGGAGCTCTGAGCTTAAATACAACCTCCTGGAAAGCCCCACTTTTTAAACATGCCCACTCAAAGCCTTCATGTTCCACCGCTAATACTTCCACCCATCAACAGGATACCTCACTTACACGTATGAAGTGTTAGAGTTACTTTAAGGACAATCAGAAACATGGGAGAGAGATGGTTTGTTTTATTCCTGGAGAGGGGTTGAATGAGGTACATGTCAATAGTAAATGTATTAGGATGCTGGTCAGCTCTACCTTTAATGAGAAAGCCAGAGAGCAGGAACTGAAGCTAGGCTATCAACTGTCAGCTAAACCGAGCAATTTAGTAATTTAACAAACTCCAACCCAAGCGCTAATGTCAGAGTAAGTGAGCGCTACGTGAGACACTGAGCAAAGGTAAACCTGCACACGCACTGCATGGATCAGCTGTTCAGACCTGCAGACTATAAAAGTGAGGGAATCTGACAGGGATTATATTATGAAAGTTACTGTGGACACATGAAAACACCTCAGGTTGCACAATGGTCCCTTTATTTTGAACTATTTGTTTCTCTGTTCAAAATAATCTGAGGCAACAATCTGACAGTTTTTTCATTAAGCTCATAATTAACCTTTTGTAGCCAATTTTCTTTTTTCTTTTTTTTTTTTTGATGAGTTTGCAGCAATGAATATTCAAATGAATATTTATTATAAGAAAATAGACTAGTTCATGTGACTTTTACCCATAGACTATATTATGAATGGATGTAGTCTTCATGAAATTATCTGTTTCTGAAACATATACCCATGCCCCATTGGGGGGGCTTTCTCACTAACAGCTATAGAGTGCACTTCTGTCAATCAGCTCAGCTGTGCTTCCGATTGGTCAAACTTGGCATCTTCATACGATGATGCTCATAAGTTTAATTTGTTCAGTAACTGAGCTTATAACTTAAATAACTCTTATGTTAAATCAATTTTCCCCATTGAAATGAATTGAAATGTCATTAAGCCATTCCAAACCCCCCACATAACGAAACGTTTTTTGTTACATGTTGTTAAATAAGAAAAATTTACTCATAGATACTGTAGCAAAAACACAACACAGCAAAATGTACTGTAATAAACTGGTGTTGTTAAGTATGATGTTCAGCATTTAGCTCTGGGATCAGATGACTTAAAGATGCTGACAGAGGTGAAGGAGAAAAGCAGAAATGAGTAGCTAAATCTGATTGGTTGATTTTCGCCCTTTTCTCCACACTTTCTTCGCTTTCATCTACAGGTGTTTCTAAATGAAATGTACAATGATGCTCATAAGTTTAATTTGTTCAGTAACTGAGCTTATAACTGAAATAACTCTTATGTAAAATCAATTTCCCCCATTGAAATGAATTGCAATGTCATTAAGCCATTCCAAACCCCCCACATAACGAAACGTTTTTTGTTACATGTTGTTAAATAGGAAACATTTACTCATAAATACTGTAGAAAAACACAACACAGCAAAATGTACTGGAATAAACTGATGTTGTAAAGTATGATGTTGAGCGTTTAGCTCTGAGATCAGATGACTTAAAGATGCTGACAGAGGTGGAGGATTAATCTGATTGGCTGATTTTTGCCCTTTTTTCCACACTTTCCTAGCTTTCATTTGCAGGTGTTTCTAAATGAGTTAGGCAAGTGTCATCAAACACTGCCAGTGCAAACAGCTTTTTCTGGGTGTTTCTTTGAAAACACAAATGTGGGCACAACACTGATGCTTTCACAGCTAAATGCTTAAAGTGAACAGGTCAGACAAGGGATGCCCAGAGGATGTTGCGGTGAAAAATGTGGCATCGGCAGGGCCAGGGCTAGTAACTCGTATTTTAGCTCTCAACTTAAATCAACAACTGGTCAAAGAGAAAGCTTGTATTTTGAAAACTCATTCGTTGGGACACTCATGAGTCAAGGTACCACTGTATCTCCTAAAGTACAGAGTTCACACGAAAGTCAATTTTTTTGTATCAGGTTGTAAACATGTTTATTTCTGCTGTGAAAATAGATTTTTTGTCTTTGTGTGTTTCTGGTTTCCTGTTCTACAGCCTCAAGTGGGCTCTCGAGGAACTGCAGATTTCACCACGACCACATTGCCACTTATCTTTAGACCGGAGGGCACTGCTTGCTGTTATCTCATCTTGAATTGGTTTTTCATTTGTTTTTACAGCCCCTGATTGTAGTGTGATATAACCACCCAGTGGTGTTTGTTGAGCATCTGAAAGCTGTTTGAATTTTGCAGTTAAATGTAACATAATAACATCCAAATAACTTGAGAACACATCGGAACCAGCTGCCAAGGACTGAAAAAATCAGAAAAACATTCTAATGTGGTGCTTAAGAGATCTCCTACAAAAATATTAACAAAAATTGAACTTTTAAAAACATAAAGGTTTTGCAGCTTTACAGGAAAAAAACAGAATTAAGACTTTGATAATATTCTCTTTCTAACTCACCTACAAAAACTTCACACTCAAGAGTCCTTGAATTTCTATCCCCTTATGTCTCCAGAGCCCACTGTTCAATTCATTTGCATGTTAGACTGTCACAGTGTTTTTGGGTGAAATTCTCCTCTTTTAAACCAATCATGTGGATCATCAGTTGAATTTAGGAAAAAAAAAGAGCTGAATCCCTGCTTTGGGGATGTTACCTAGTCTCATTCCTGACAGCAGTAGCTCTCCAGGTTTGTGTGTTTGATAAAAGTATACACACCTGCACCATCAGGTAACTTCTCAAAGATCTGGTCTGATCTTCAGTCAGCAAAGAAATTCTCCCGCTTTTCCCTTTGGTTTGTTGAGTCTTGTTCTTACTCTGTAAACTCTGATTCAAAGAGATGTAGTTCTGTGTCCACACAAAGCTTAATAATAACTAGAAGGGGGCCTGCATTTCCTTTCAGCGAATGCAGGATGTTGAAATGCTGAGCATCGCATTTCAACATTGAGCACTTTCTTGCAGAAAAGGTTTAGTGTTGGAATGCTAAGCCACAACCGTTAGCTTAACATCTCTATTGATCTATTGGAGCAGCGCTGAAGTGAGTGACACCCATTTTCTTAAATTTATCTATTAAATCTTGGTCTTTAAGGCACCTTAGGTTGTCAGAAAGACCCCTTTTTTTGCGGGGCATATTCATATATATTCCTGTGTGCAACATGAGAGGTACAATCCGTGACTAGGAGCTATAATTTCATGATATTTGGCAAACTTTTCACAGGGAGAATAAAGTTGACTACAAAGAGGACAATGAGCACTTAAAAAGCTAGTTATGTTTATGCGAAGTCGTCAGTTTAGCGCGTGAAAAACTCTGATTTAAAGAGGTGTAGTTCTGTGGGAAGCTTAATAATAAGTAGAGGGGGGCTGCATTTCCTTTCAGCAAATGCAGAATGTTGAAATGCTAAGCTGCAACACTTACCTTAACATCTCCATTGCTCTATTGGAGCAGCACTAAACTGAGTGACACCCATTTAATTAAATGTATTTGTTTCATCTCTGTCTTTGAGGGACCTTCATCTTCGAAGGATCTTCATCTCCTCCCATTATGACATCATTATTATGTTAAAATGCTGATGCTTAGCATTTCAACATAATAACAATCATGAGTTGGATTTACATAGTGCCTTCAAAGATACTCAAAGAGGCTTTCCACGACATATGAAAACAAAAACAAACAAACATAACGACACATAACACATCATGGCACAATCACTCACCTTTCAGTTTGATTATACTTTTTCTCTTTCAAGCCCTCAAAGTAAAGAACTGAGCATTTCTTGCACACTTAAAATGACACTAGTGTTTACATTTTGGTTTGTTACAACCTACTCAGTCATGTGGTAGAGTTATCCTCGTCTGCAGCGGTTTGTAGCCCACTTTCATTCTGGTTCTCTGGCTTTCTCAACATAGGAGCTGAGCTTTCAGGCATCCCCTGTGGCTAATACATTTACTATTGACAGGGACCTCAAACAACCCCACTTCAGAGGAAAACCGAACCATCCCCCTTAATTTTACACCATCATGGCATGAAAGACACTTGAATTTAACTGAAAATCTCATGCGTCAATATTGAAGACCTCCAGTCCTCTTTGCTGTGCAGTTTGCTGTTCCAATGTGAGGCCGATCTGTTTACTAAACAGGTGAAACATCTGCAAAATACAAACTGCTGAGGCTGACTTTACCTGTGTTCTGTGTACACAGGAAGTCCGGGAGATGGTGGCACCTGTTCTCAAGAGTTTCCAGGCCCAGGTGAGTCACATTTCATATGTATTTTCAGATTCTGCAGACTCCAACATAAAGAGCCGGCACAAAGCTAAGTAGCTGTAACATTGTATTGATGCTCTCCTGCAGCGCTTCTCCAACACATAATAACTCAGTAGAACAAGAGACACTGATGCTGAGGATTGCGTGTACATTGACCAGTGCCTTTGGAGTGAATGATTTGATAAATAGCGCCAGGGATCCATGGCGTACTTTTCCTCTTACTGCTCATCTGCTGCATATTGACTGATGCCTTTTCTGTCAAAGTGAAGTAGCATCTATCTGCCATTAGATGATCAGATATCTGACTTCTCATATTTTCTTGGCTGAGACAAGCCCTCATTTCCTGTTGTGATGGTGCATTCAGCGTGCCCCCTCTGACGTCGCCATATTGAAAAAGTCATCTGATACCTACCAAGACTCTGCTCCAGCCATTAAACCAAGGTCATAAATCACATTTGTGAGCTGCGTTATGGTCTGCAAAGCAGAGCCTTATGGAAATGATACCACAAATATGTTTTCAGTCTCGCTCTCTGCTCTGAACTCCAGCTCGGCGCTAACCTGAAAGCCCTATCATCTGTAAACATGAGAACACTCAGCTTGGATTGTTCAGTTCTCTTGGAAGTGATTATTGGCAGATTCTTTTTAATGCTTTATAATTGACTAGGCTCGAGCATCCGTGTTCCCTGGCACGAGCTATCACATTCTTCAGTACTACACTGGGCTATAGTCTGTGGTTGATTTGTGTGCTAATTCAATTACTTCACTGTAAAGTCGCACCAATATCAGAAGCACCCCTCCACATCTTTATTGTGCAAACAGGAACCCACAGGATTAATTTAAGCACCATTGATGTCTGCCAACTGGGAGTCTGGAGATGTTTCATAGTAGATAAAATAGATGGCTGATAATGAGCCATGATTTTTTTTTCTTCTTGTTGAGGCGCTGCAGGCCTCTCTGGGTACCTCTCGGTCTCTCTTGTGTAACTTCCACAGGCTCACGCGCTGCACATTGATAAGTAAGCAGCTCGCAGAGGAAAATGCCTGGACTATTTTTTGATCTCGAGGTGCAGCGAGCGACTCTGCACACCATAATAATGTAATCCTCCGGTGTTTTCTGATACACTTTGACCTTATTGGTAATGTCAAACAGCTTGCGGAGGCTTGTGAACTTTACCCAGAGGTAGTCTTCACGACCTCAGTGTAAGCTGTGGGACCTGGACCTGCTGCTGCTGCTACGAGGGGGGGGGCAGAGAGGGGAAGGTGGAGCTGGATGTGCTTGTTTGGCTTTGTGGTTTGAGGGGGGGAGACGAGAGCTCCCCTGCAGCTGCACTGTACAGGTGGTGAAATAGAGGAGTCCTGTGTGTGTGTGTGTGTGTACGTGTGTGTGTGAGGATGCATACATGCAAGAAAAGAACTGGTTCCTTTCTTCCCGCCCCTCCTCTTTCCACCCGATTCGGAGGCCCAGAGGAGTGCCTCATGGTATTTGGACCCTCATCATGCCACTTCTAAAGGAGAAGTCGGCTCCTTTGAAGTGTTTGCGACATGACAGGTTCTCTTTCTTTTCTTTTTCATTTCAATGTTCCCCACCCACTTTCCCTCTCTTCTCCCGTCCAATCTCGCCTTCTAATTATCGCTAACCAGGCGACTGATTAGAAACACGTTGCCGACCTAGTTATTTTCCGAGGAGCTGGAGGAGGAGAAAGGGTTAATCCCAGAGCTGGTGGCTGTCATTGGTCGCTTCCCTCCTTCTTCTCCTCTTTTTCGTTCTGCTCTCCTCTTTCTTTCCCTGGAAGTTTGCTAATGAGGTCCCGTCAGAGCTGAGGAGAGGTGTTAATTTGGCCTTGTGAAGTAGGAAGGAGATTAAGGACAGTGAGGAGCTGAGTTTACGGCTTAAAATACACCGCTGTCCTTATTAATCCACAGGGCCCTGGGAGACCGGCGTTTTTGGTTTTATAATGAACACTGTCTTATAATGAAGGTAATTTTAATAAAAATTTACGGCGAAGAAGAGGAGATGGTACACGTCTCTGTGGTCTGAGGCGCACCTTTGGGGCTCGGGGATACGGCGGTTATTTTTCAAATAACCGATCACGGGAGAGAGAGAGCGAGAGACACGGGCCTGTTGGACCACACTGTTCACGCCGCTCTGACAGCTCTCGCGCCTTCCCGATGTTCAAAAAGCGTCTTCACTATAAAACTGTGTAGGCTTCTCAATGCAATTTACACCTGCCTCACACTTCAGAGTGCAAACTCCCCGTAGGATAAACCTTTCAGAGGTGCGGAGAGGAAAAATTTAGTACGTTTGTAACTTTTTCTTCATCCTGTGGAGGCAGAGTCCTCCTCACAATCTGAATATCAGCCCCAAATTAACCAATCAGTCTATTTTCTTTCTCCTCTTGATGTTGTTTGGTGCGCTCCGGAAAAGAAAACAGCAGTATGAGTCCCTAATTACTGAAACTTGCTTTACAATGATAATCCGTAGAGTAATTTAGCGTGCACAATGAGAGTTGTGGTGCTTGCGCAGATGGAGATTCTGATAAATAGTTTGTAACGTGTAATTAGCAGCTCTGCCGGTTACATACCATTAACCCCTCCAGCTCAGGAATCATTATTGGCCCTCATTATCAAGCAGTAAGGTACGATCGAGCTGACTAGACATCAAAAACATCAAACAGCTATTAAAGCGCTGCATACTGGGGGCCGGTGGACACCTGTTTATGAGTCTAACTGTGCCATTTCTCCCCCTGAGGTTGAGGAACGAGGATGTGGGGGAAGACAGTGTTTTCATGTATGTTTTAAATAGAAGATATTCCAACTCTACTGCAGCTTTTCAACTCCGTAAAGTTCGTAAAGAGATCTCAAAATGGCTCCTCTCTCACCTATGACTGATGAAGGTAGACAGGAGCGTTCTGTAATGAGTTATTCACCTCTTTTTCTAAAGAGCAGAGAACATAACGTGTTTTTATGATCCATGGGTCACGACGGGAACGAGAAGAATCTGCCTCGCTCTCATTTATAAGAAATATCTGTTTTCAGCGAAGCCTCTCACAGCTGATCTGAGCCGAGTTGTGAACCAGGAGAGTGAAGTGCCTCAGTGTTTTCACAGACCTTGCCCACAGTGCCTTGCCCTGAGCTCGCCCGCCATGCAGTGAGGTAGACAAACACCGTCTTTGATCATCCATCGAGAGACGACCAGTTCTTCCTCCTTTTGATTAACTCCTGAAGGAAATGATAATTCCTCTTGAATGTATGAATATGTTATGAATAGTGGAATGAATCAAAGAGTAACGGATAATAATTAATTACAGCGCTATGATAAAAGGCTGTGGGTGTTATGACGCAAGCTTCCTCCGTGTCATTATGAGAGGCTCCGTAATTACCTTTCTGCACGAGCCAGCGCTCCTGGCGGTGCTGGCGGTGAGAGTGGCGCTCACTGAGTGAGTCTAACGGTCATAAAGCTTTTCTCTGCCTAATTGTCTGAGGGGCTCTATGGCACTTTCATAGATGAGGGACTGCGCTGTTAGGAAAAATGCTCAGCCACTGTACAGCTTTTCCAGCTCAATGAAGACAGATCTTCATCATGGGCTAAACCTCGCCGTTATTAGCTACAGATTGCTTGAATGGATGGCTAGCTTGGGAAGTTTGGGGTTGCAAGACGCAGCGGCGGCTCAGTCTGAGGAAGAAGCAGCTTCCAGGCTGCAGTTTAACAATCAGGTTAGTGTTGATTTCTACGTGGATTGTACATTATAGGCCAATATTTCTGTGCAAATAAAGCAGATTCTTGCCTTACAGGTACCTCTGAATGCTCCTTTTGTGTTATTATTCATGCATTACCTTATGTAAGGGGCATTTATGACACCCTCCCACTCTCATTCACTCCCACTGTCCTGTCCTCCTCTGCCCCCCCCTCTGGCTACGAGCAGGCTGCTCCACAGTGGGCTGACAAGGTATCTCTAACGCCTGTCTCCCGCTCGGCTGTCTCAGGCTCATTGAGCAGCGAGCTGGGCCCAGGATCTCCAGGCCATTACCTATTCACAGCACGTCCAGGCCTCCAGCCTATTGTGGGGAACATAATGGGCTCCAGGGCCATGTAAACCAGCGTCTCTCTGCTCCTGCTTTATCACTTGTGTCCTCTTCCTACCAAAAGAGGGAGAAAGGTGGGAGGCAGGTATGCTGCTAGGAAAGAGGAGGGTGAGAAAAAAGCAAAGGGGAAGGGGCACGGGAGTGTAATTGGACATTAGATAAAACCTTCCTCAAGTCTTTACGTCCTCTGCATCTCCAGAGGATGAGTCCTCGCTTGTTCCCCCCGTTGGAGCAGAAAACAGGCTTTGACCTGAACTTAATGCAATTCTGTTCACTTACTGTTTCACTCTTTATTACTTCTGAGTTTACTAATATTGATTGGTGTTAGTCAAAGGCAGTCCAGCTTATATGCGGAGATTGGATCAAATATTGTAAGGCAGCTGCTGTTACTTCTTCTTCTCATCTGAAGCCACATTCCTTATATTGACAAATGATCCAGTAAGCCTGGCCAAGCCTTTTTAAGCCTCACTATGAGGGCAGACTTACACAATTTCACAGATCGTTTCTAACATTAATCAACTTTAGCTTACTGTTAAGGAGTGAGTATTATTTTATGGTAGAAAACCAAAAGTTTACCACTCTCAGAGGTAACAGGAGGAGGTTAGGGTTGTGACGTTTGTATTTCACAGCCGCTCACAGGTGTTCTTTTTCTATTCATTAATTGCAACCATCAACCATCATTTGATCTGTTCCCGCCCCTTCCTCGACGTAGCCAAGGTGGCGACCATTGAGGCTAAGAAGTGTCCAGCGTTTGAGTGTGTCAGAGAAATTAAAGTGCACTATGTTTTCCCTTACTGTCAGTGTGAACACACTTATGCACTCAACATAAAAAGTGTGCATACAGAAGTACACTTTTTGAGACTCAGCCGGGATATCAAATAAAAGGACTTAAAATATGTAAATCCAACAGATGATGACAATTAAAAACTGAACTCAGTTTTGTGATTATTTCCCTTTGATCACAAAACTAAATTCAAAGTTTAAAACTCAGGGGCATAGATGGCCTAGTGGACGTTCGCCCTCGAGCTGGTGGCCCGGGCTGGAATCCGACCTGTGGCCTGTTTCCCGCATGTCACTCCCCACTCTCTCCCCCTTTCCTACTCTATCCTATCCTATCCACTTTCACCCCCTATCAAATTTGAGGCATGAAAAGCCCCAAAAAAATAACTAAAAAAAAAAAGTCTGAAACTTAAAGAGGGGGTATTGTGCTTTTTGTAGGCTTTTGTTATGTTCTTTCCCTTGTGGTAGCTTTATATCATTTACAGCTTAAAAACCCTTGTTTTCTTCTCTGTGGTGTATTGGAAAACTTTTGTTTCAAGCTGTCTGGAACTCTTGATTTTTGGTTGCTGTCCCTTTCAGGCTCTTTGCTCCACAAACCCCCTTCTCTCTGGTTGGTCAGCTATCTGGAAACCTGTTTTGGGCAGACCTTGGTGTTTGAGACCCACCCCTCTAAACATTTCACAAACCACTATCTTCATAAACAACAAAGTGCACATCAGTGATAGACAATAACAAAGTGAATTTACTTAAGTATTGTGCTTAAAGAGGGGGTACTGTTCTTTTTTCAGTCTTTAAACAGTCCCTCTGGTGCCCCTGGTAGTAGCTTTACATGATTTACAGCACAAAAAAGTCCCCTTTTACACACTGTTTTCGAAAACCCTTATTTTAGCTTCTCTTTGAGGCTCTCTACTTCACACACCCCCTTCCCTCTGATTTGCCAGCCCTTTGGAGGCCTGTTTAAGGTGGAGCTTTGAACAGACCTTAGTGTTTGAGGTCCACCCTTCTTACCAGGTCATGAACCAGTTAGGAAATCCTTTTGAGATGACATCATCAATTCATCCCATGGAGATCAAGTGCTATTTTTAGAACAGAGCATTTTGATCAGTTTACAGATAGATTCAAGGATTTCTGCAACATATAAGAGTGCTGAAGTTTGTGAAACGTGTTATTGTTACTTTAAATCCATTTTTGTGAAATATAATGAAAGAAATTTATTTTGGTTCACTTGCAAACAGTTGAAACAGTTTTACAAGCTCAAGGTGAAATTTCTCAATTTCCAAGGTAACAGAAAGTGTGTAGGTTGAATCTAAAGCTTATTAAAAACTTCCCCTCTATCTCAGAGACAGCAACAGTGCAGAAATAGGTGCAGAGGAAGAACAACACTGATGCATTGTTGTTAACAATCATCCGCAGTAAGATGTGATTCTAATAGTCTTTTTCACCTTAACAATGTATTTCATGATTTAACATCTTTAGAAGAAGAATTCCACATATATAGCACTCAAACTGACAAACAATGAGATTTGACATTTGTTTGTGTTTTTGGTTTTTGAAAAATGAATGTTCCCCTCAGGTTGTATTGACTCCATTACATTTTAAACAACCTCTGGATATTTTGCAGTAATTGTCCAGTTTTAGCTTTATGCATTGTTTGTATTGTGTTGTATTTGACGGAGACTGAAAATTTAGGTATAAGTAGTTGCAAAAAACATAATGTGTCCACTATATCATATATGGGCTGATTCTGGTTTGAAAAATCTTGAGCTTTAAATACTTTTAAGTATTGAAAAGCAGAATAACCCCTCTTTCATAATCAGCTCCTTCCTAACTTTGAGTCCTTTTGAACTGAGAATTTTGCTGAACTTTGCAAAAAGGTTAAAAAATGAATTTAAGGTCAAAATAAGTATTTGTGATAAGTGTTCAGTGTAAAAGCCCTTTTACTATCATAACATTTCTTATTCCAGCCCTCAAAAAACTGACAGTAGCTGGTACAAACAGCTGGTTAGAACCAGTTTAGCACAGCTGTAAACCAATATGCATTTTAAGAAGAAAGATTCTATTGTTCTTTTATCAAATGTGTTATGAAAACATCTTTAAATGAAATCCTTGAATCAGTAGTCAGAACAATGCGTCAGTGACCCTGAGCTTCCATGTAGAGACAAACACAGGCCTTTCTTTGTCTCCTGCAAAGAAAAACCAAACACAGATATACTCCTCCAGAATTGCTGCAGAAAGTTCAGACGCTAACTTTGAACGTAAAATCTCATCCATTTGGTGAGTGTCAGAATAAAAAAGCAGTTGAGGTGTGGCGGTGTTTCTCTCACCCTGTGTCATATTTTAGCTGCGCGTTGGGCCTTTTGAAGAAGTTTAATATATCTGACTGCCCTTGTTTGTTTCCTGTGTGGTGACTGATGGTTGTGGATCTGTCGGGTGTTTTTATGCTGAGACACTTCAACCTTTCCATCAGCTTTCCCAGTGTCAGTCTTATGCCTCCTCTGCCGTGCTGTGATCTGATGGTGTTTGTGTGTGAGAGAGAGTGTGTGTGTGTGTTGGCGTGTTTGTTTTCCTGTCCTGACTGATGCCCTGTCGGAGTGTCCCAGTTGGGTGTATTCATCATTATGGATGCGTGTTTAGAGCCAGGGATGCACACCAGGTAAAGTAGGGGGGCTGAGGTGGGGGCTGGGGTGTTATAAATAGGCACTTGGCTCTCTAGCCATGTGGAATTGATGAGTTTCAGCACATTCTGCTCTGCAGTGCCAGGTTTAATTTCTACCGTCCTGACAGCACAAACCTCAGAGCCCGGAGACGTCACGCCTGACTGCCGCTGCTGTGCAAATGTTAGCCATGTTTGAGGATGGACGCACGCACAGTGCTGACTGCAACGCTCCTATTGGGTGTCTGACTGGGTGTACAGCCGCTCCTTTAAACCCCTGTCACCTTAAGAGACAGGCAATCACATTCCCCTCCTGACCCCTCACCAAACACGCTCACCAGCAGCAGACACTAACTAATCTCCCACACCGTCTCTAAGATGTAGCTTTCCTCAGACTAACATGGTCAACTACTTGTTATGAGACAGGTGAGAGCCTCCCTGCCTCCCTCCAGGCAGCTCCAGTCAGAGAGCAGCATCACTTGTTGTAGCAGCAGAGCTGTCTCTGAGCATCTCTGACTCCTGGCTCCCTCTCAGCTGCTGGCAAGAGCACAGTCAAATTAGCCAATAAAAATGTGTGAAATCGGTGGCTCAGCGCCGGCGAGGACATGCCAGGAGAAATAAACATCAGCGCTCGTACAACCAGGAAAGCTCATGCGAGGAGGAAAAGGTGGAACGAAGGGGGGAGCTTCTCCGCCAATTCCACGGCGCGATTCTCCGATTTCAGGCGCAGAATTGGAGCTGCGCAGGCGGAGTCAGAGAGCAAAGTTGTCTCTTTGCTCCATTAAACATTGAGACCCAGCCTCAGATGGAGCCGGTGGCAGCGGAAGTCAAAAGAACACGAGCTTCTGTCAAAGGGATACACAGCCCCACATGTGCTGGAGTGATTTAATTCTCTCTGTTGCACCGCGGTGTTTCCCCCCCGCTGAAGCCTGGGAATACCAGTCTTCATTTCACATGATGCTCGGCTGTGAAGTTTAATTTCAGCAGAATCTAAACACGCTAATTAAATATCATAACTTTCAGAAGAAGGCTCTTGTAAAGGCACCTGAAATTTTAATTTAGACTTCAAAAGAGCCAAGACTTTAAAGCAAATCTATTGTTTTTCATTTAGACTTGCAATTTTCTTTTCTCTGCAGTACTGCAGTACGTAGTTATGATTGATCTGGTAATTAAAATATGCAGAGAGGGAAAAATATTAACTGCTCCTTTTTTCACTTTTTTTTTTTGTTTTAGAAAACAGCCGACACGTTTTCCTCCTCTTTCCAGCACAGATAATTAAATTTTGCACATTGATGTTCTTTACCCAGTATTCATCGGCCTCATTATTTTTCCATTTTCATCTTTCTGTAGAGAGATCGATAGATTGATAAAATGATGGAGCCTATCTTAAATAATGCAAGCAGAGAAAAGTTACTCTCACTTTGCTGCTGGCTAAGTGTTTGAACTTTTATTCTTCTCTCCGATTGTCTTTAATATCCCATGAAGGTGGATCTCCAAGTATAACATGCCTTTGTGAATCATTTATCACGTTTTTGCTGTCCCTCTGCAGAAAAAGATGCATCCCCTCTCTACTCCTAGTGGGCCCGTAGTAGACGGAGTGCTGCTTGTCAAAGCTAATATCCTAAATGATAAAGAAACTAGCAATTCCATGAAAGACAGCGTAAAGTAGGCCAATTACCTAGGGAACATTTTTGCTAGAAGAGATAGCAGCTCCAAATGTCACATGCAGGAACATTAGGACCGATTGTTTATAATATGACCTGACAGTTTGGGTCTCTGTAATATGGGATTAACTACAATACTAATTAACATGTGGCTCTATTAAAGCGAGCAGCTGCAAGTGAAGAAAGCCACCACTGAACAGGGAGGAGAGAGACTTCTCTCATGTGGAGCCCACATTGAAGTGTCGCTTCTTTACTGCTAATCAAATGTGTTTTTTACACTTTAAAGAGATCTGCTTGTTTTATTCTCATTTTACACAACACTTTAAATCACACCCACTGCCCTCAGATATCCGAGCCCACAGATCAGAGCGCTCTTTGCCTTTGTTACAAACAGATATATATATAAGTTAGAAAGTCCCACTGCAGGGCCCTATTTCATCTAAAGACACAAAGTGGCCACAGTGGCTTAAGGAAAGTGTTAAACGCTCCCTCAATTAAAGCAAAGGAACTTTGCATCTCCTCACCATGTCTCCTACGGTCCCTGTAATTGAGTCTCAGTGGATTAAGTGGGAGAGTTCTGGCTCTTCCAGCAGAGTGAAGTACCTAACTTAAAGTAGAAAGACTCGGCTGGTTGCTGGGGACAGGAATGGTCCCAGCTGAGGAGTCGGCTGCAGTCAGACAGGAGGACAACCTGAACCACACAGCTCCAACCATCATAAGAAACTCAGTCCTGGTTAAAGAGGTGCAGAGGTCGAACCGCTCCTGTTTGAGGAATGAAACATGTAACTGAGCACATCAAAGTCTCTGTGAGGACTTTCTACGAGATCCTGATACAGTTTTGCTTTTATAGGGGCTGCAATTTGTCCAAAAAACAGAGAGAGGGCTTTTTTTGTTTAATCACGAGAAACAACCAATCAACAGGCCTCATTCCTTGTTAAGTTAACAGTAAGCCCTTTTACATTTTGAATAGTTGAACATACAGTACTGGCCAAAAGTTTGGACACACCTTCTCATTCAATGCGTTTTCTTTATTTTCATGACTATTTACCAAACTGACTGACTTCATTTCTTAAAGTAATGATGGACACTCGTTTTTCTTTAGTTAGCTGATTGGTTCTTGCCATAATATGAATTTTAACAGTTGTCAGTTGTGTATTAACCTGACTTCTGCACAACACAACTGTTGGTCCTAACCCCATTGATAACGCAAGAAATTCCACTAATTAACCCTGATTAGTCACAGCTGTGAAGAGAAAACCATTTCAGGTGACCACCTCTTGAAAAATGCCAAAAGTATACAAAGCAGTAATCAGAGTAAAGGGTGGATATTTTGAAGAAACTAGGATATAAAACATGTTTTCAGTTATTTCACCTTTTTTTGTTAAGTACATAACTCCACATGTGTTCATTCATAGTTTTGATGCCTTCAGTGAGAATCTACAATGTAAAATTGTCATGAAAATTAAGAAAACACATCGAATGAGAAAGTGTGTCCAAACTTTTGGCCTGTACTGTACATGTTTAACCTCCTGGGACCAGAGCTTTGGTCTGTGTGCATTTTTTTTAGTTCTCCATGCTATTTTGGATAAGGCCTAAAAAGTATAATATCCAAACTTCAAGGTTCAAGATAGTTTTATTGTACCCCAGGGCCTGTGGTGCTACATTACACATTAAGGGAAGAAATAACGTGTCAAAAAAAGATAGTGAAACCCATTAAAAAAAGTACAAAATCTCAGTATTTGGACAAGAAGTTTGGTTCGAGTTTGCTAATAGTTTTTTTTTTAGCTTGTAGTGTTATTGTTTATAACTACAGTGTTTTTCTCTCTATCACTGGTGTAAAGTTGTGACATCACCACAATATGACACAGGCAGTGTTCCTAAATGTGTCTGATTGGTCGGAGTTTTAAGAAATGAATTAACATGGATCTGAGAGGCTGAAATATAATGTTCACATATGTGGATGCAGAGTCTTAGGAAGTTAATGCAAACTAAAAAGACATGAAACGTTTAATTTTCTGTGACGACCATACCTGCAATGTGAGTTTCAGGACCACGGGTAAGAGCAGATCATGCCAACATGGCAAAAGTGTGAAGGTGAACAGTGACGCAATCAGACTGTAAAACTTAACATAAAACCTAATCTATTCAGATTTCACATCATGTCAAAATCATCCCAATTATTAGTGTAAAAAGTTTGCTCTGATGTAGGACTTCATGTGTACTTTTTGGCTTTCCTGTTGGTGTGTCATCTATAGTGTTTTGCTTTTCTCTTATCTCTGTGTCCACATCTCTGTGAACTTCTGAGCTGGGACTAATGTAGGGATGTAAAAACCAGAGGACAACTTGATTCCCACCATCCCTCCACAGAAAATCATACTCAGCTTTGATATATTTGCCTGTTTGTAATCCACAGTTCAAAACGAGATTATCAGCAACTTAAGTGGTTGTTTCAGTCATCAGGACCACAAGTCCCTGTGATGATACTTCGCCAGTCAGCAAAGACCAGCAGTATGTGTTTTTCTTTGCTACAAAGTATTTCTTGTAATAGTTTTGTAATAATGTTGGACACTGAAGCTGGACTCTCTGACAGAAACAGGAGGTCAGAGCAGAAGAAAGCTAAAGAGGAGAGTGATAGAGCATGGGTTAAAACACAGGTTTAGCTGTTTATGATAATGTTCATTCCAACTCACAGTCAGTAGTTATCAAGGGCTAGAAATTGCCATAGTTTAACCAACATAGTTAAAACCAGCTTGATAATTTTGAATTTACAACTATTCCTATGAAATGTACTTGTCAAAGAAAAGGATCAAAGAACACCCCTCACCTCTTTTTATGGAAAAATCCAAAGTTTACCTCCACCTTTTCTTTCACATCCTCTCAAATAACATATTATGGTCGACTGCACGGTTTTTATATTAGCTTCTATATACAGCAGTGTTGTACATAATCAGAGGATTTGATGCTCTTCAGGTTTAACTTTTCTTCAGAAGTGTTATACCAGAGCACAGGTGTTAATTCTATTTTCAGACATCGGTATCCTCTAAATGATGTAAGTGATAAAATCCCTCAACATAAACAGTTTAACTGGGAAAGTGATATTTTTCCTGTGGTTTTCTTCAAAGAAGCCAAGCTTGGAGAGCTTATTTGGCAGTGTGTGTGTGTGTGTGTGCGTGTGTGTGTATTTGTGTGTTTGCAGGCATGTGTCTTCTTCTGGGGAGACATGTGAAGGACAGCCGAAGGTGCAGTGAGATCCAGTGATGGGCTTGTTTTATTACATCTCATATTGAGACCAATCTCTGTCCATTCACCTGAAGGACAGCCAGCTATTCCCTAACTAAATTAGCCAGCCGCTGTGGTGTGAGAGGGGCCTCCACACACACACACGGACACACACACACACGCACACACACAATCTGAAAGACAGGTTCAGACAGTCACGCAATAATGTGTAGTTTTCCCCTCTCCCTCCTCTCATGCCAGGACTCACACTTAACATGCATAATGACACGACCCGTCCCCTCTCTTTCCCTCTCTCACATGAAAACACACTCTGTCCTGATGCTGGCCCGAGATGAGGCGATTGTGGAAACTTGCGTGTTTGTGGCCCTGTCACCGTGCCCTGCTGTCCACAGAGTTGTGTGATCATGTGACAGATGTGTGGCAGACCTGGCTTCACTTCACAGCGTGCGCACATACATAAATACATACATCCACTTTCACAGCACATCCACTTTTTGAGTGTTTCGAGTGTTTCAGGCCACGACGCGCCGAAGCTGTGAGGGTGAACGTTCTCTTTATGCTCTTCTCCCTAATGAAAAGTCTGTTGTACAGTTTGTTATTTTTCTTTTTGTTCACTCATGGAAGATGTTCTAATGAGGCAGAGCCTGAAATAGCAGTGGGGCTAGCACTGCAGAACTATGACATCCCAAGTGAAAACTTGCCCAAATCACAGTGGCTGCAGCCGTGCGTCAGGTTTCTTTATTTATAACCCACATGGAATTGTCCTACACTCAGAGCATATGGAGGGTTATGTAACGCTCACTATCCAATAGATAACAGCTAAAGTCAGGTCCTATATATAAAGCTCGCTGTAGAGTTGTTTCTGAGGCTGCTTAGGATTGATTTAGTGCTCCTGAACGTCTGCTTCACAAAGGTGGAACATAGAAAGTAGGTAAAGTGAATGAGAGAGAAAACTTTCTGTTGATTTCCTGGAAAATGTGTATAAAAAACAAGTATGAAAATGATGGGAATAATAAAAACCTGTTGTCATGAGTCTTTGGTGGCATCAAACCATGTTCAGAGCTTCCAAAAAGTTTCTTTACAATTCAAAAAATATATCACAAAGTCTATTGATGATCTGTTTTTATCAGATTTGTTCTTTGTACTCAGTGGTTTTTAAAGTTTTTCATCTCATTGCATTTGTGTATTTCAGGTGTCTTTTGATAGAACTTCTGTTAAATGTAGCCCTAAAAAATGGCTCTCCCTCAAGAAAAATCACATTGTGTGTCACAGTTTATTGAAACATAAGCAGATACACAGGCTCAGAGAAACTACAGAACTAAATATTGTCATCCTGTTAAAATAATCGCTTTTAACAGGAAATACAGTTGAATTGTAAACCTCAGCAGAAGATAAGTGAAGAATAAGTGGAGAAGTTGGTACAAAAAAGGTGAAACAAATCTGCCTTTTGGCCCCCATATCCGATCCAATTTTATTTTGAGTCAGCGTCAGATCGGTGCATTTCTACTTTGTTGTGATTTCAGCCTGAGCAGCGTGTTTTTCTCTGCCGCTACGTTTGTTCACCTGATCACTGGACTAGAGATGTCAACCAATCAGCTGCAGGCACAGGGTTGATGGACAGTTTGGAGCCTCTCTGCTCTCCATTTTATTTAACCAATGCAATAAAAAAAGAACACAAAACCTACTTAACCCTTTAGGTGCTACATTTTTTTCAATATAATATTCAGTTTTGACATCACCATTTCAGAAGGTTGTAACTTGAAAATGGTTAGAGATGAAGAGAAGAATCATCAGTATGACTCAAAGTTTGTGATGGGAGTAAACTCACTCATCAGATTTGCATATAATGACATCACCAGGCAGCTATCAGATTAGATAGCTCTCACAGATGTTCCATAAACATCTGTTTAAGTTAATTTCAGACACAACTTCCAGTGTGTCTAATGAGAAAAATCATTATTATGACTCAAAGTTTGACATGGAAGTAAAGTCACTCAAGTCCAAAACATCTGTGAACATCTGTAAAAGTACAGTGGCAGTGACGGCTTCTATTTCTGTGATTTTTTTTTTTTTTTACATTCCTGCTCCCCTTCCTCACCATTAGCAGTGATTTGACCACCCCTACTATCCCTCGCACGTACCCTCTTGCCACTGTGGACACGGTGAAGCAAAGCATTCCTCTCCAGAATCTGAGTCAGCTATTACTTCATTAACGGTGAACAGACCTCTCGCTAAAGTTTGCTTTCTTGCTCTGTCATGCTCTTCATCTCCTTGAATGGGGGGCGGTCTCACTCCTTCAAAACTTTGAATAGAAACCAATGACTGTATATAGAATGGACAGCGTGCTTGTCACGCCTGTCACCGTTCTACGTTTTTGAAGCAAAAAATCCCTGTTTCTCTAGCCGCCATTGTGCAGCCAGAGTCTGCGCAGTAGAGAATTTCCGGTGGAGCCAAGTAAAAAAGAGAAATAAAAATATTTATTTCTTCTTCTTCAGAGGGTTTAGTCTCTTTTTGGCTCTTTCCCGAAGTTTCTTAAAAACTACTCACGAACGGCAGCTGTCAACTATCGTAAGACGAAACTTATATCGCGGTTTTTAACGTCCATTAACTAATGAGAAACTAACTTCTCAGAAAAAAAAACACCTGAACACCATGCAGCCAGATGACATCGTCATACTATCTTAGCGTAAAGATGAGAGAAGCGTTTCTACGAGGTATCGTAATTTTTTTAAGTTTTCCCGGCTCATATCTGGAATACATGGGGGGGCGGGGCTTATGACCTATACTGCAGCCAGACACCAGGGGGCGGGGCATCTGCTGGAGGCTTCACTTTGAGCCGAACGTCGTTACGTCCACTCATTATACAGTCTATGATAGAAACGCCCACAAATATTGCTTGGATTGAAGTTACAGATGTCCGCCATCTGGTGTAAGTACTAACTACATGAGGCACCCTATTTGCAACTATGGCTTTCAAATTCAGCAATGCTGCTTTTCACAATTTTGCGACTTTGGCTTTTAAAGGGTTGAGTACAGTCACTGGATAATGAATACTACGACTACTACTCCTACTACTACTACTACTACTACTACTGATAATAATAATAATAATAATAATAATAATAATAATAATAATAATAATTATGATAATGAGCACTGTGTTTATCATGAATGTGTTGAAAATGCTCCTCCTGTGGTGGTACGCTCTACATCTGCTCTGATTAGCCCTCATTCAGTCTGACTGAAATGCCAGCTCGTGCCTGTCACTTTGTATATGAGCATTCAGACAGAAAAGCTGGTCATTACAATCATGACATCAAATGCCTGGCAGCAGAGGTCAATCAGTGTACATTAACCAAACAGAGCTCATTTGTTTTACAGCTTTTAGTGGCGTGTTGGCACCGGCCTACATGAGCTCTAGGCTGGCATCCAGCGGGCATGGAGGGCCTCCCAGCAGAGCGGGAGCAAGACGGGGCTGGCCAGTCCTCTAATAGAGGAATAGTGTATGAAGGAGACAGGGAGCGGGGTGTGTTAGTGTGTACACTTACCCCTGCTCCTGAAACACACACATGATTCATTCAAGGGGAATAAACTCTTCGACTGAGATAACATAAAAGCTTAAAAGAAAGATCAGAAAGGTGAGTAAAAATAAGCCTCCTTTCATTTTCCTTTTTAGTCTTGTACACCTTTAACACCTTTGAGTGTTTATGTGTTTCACTCAGGTGCCATGCTAACACTCACACACACATATACACACAGTCATAGTCCAAAGATCACTCTTAACCTTCACCTGCGTCTAATTATAGCAGATGAAGGCACATTTTGATGGCACTCTGGTGATCTGTCATCGACAGGCCTCTCCACACTGTCTGGGAGTGATATCTCTCTGTAAAATATGTATGACATCAAAAAGCCTTAAAGGTTATTACAAATTAATCATGACTAGTGGGCCGAGAGCAGTAAAAAATAGCCTTCCTTTGGTGTCGTGTTTAAATGTTTAATTTAACATGCTCTAATATAAATGTGGACTGCCTCTCAGCTGTGTGTGCGCGGCCCCCCCCCTCGGCCTCAGCAGACCGTCAGCGGTCTGGAACATACAAACTGAGACCGGCAGGCTCGTATGTATTAAGATCAACATTCAGATTGGGTTGATTCGTGCAGACGTGAGCGATCATTCGTCTGGAGCTGTCAGCTGTTATCTGGAGAGGGCGGCGTGCTTCTCGCTGTGTCTCCTTCAACATACGGAATTATAGAAAAAAAAAGGAAAAAAAAACCACTAAAGACAGCAGTTTTACTCAGATCAAGCGCAAATTCTCCGTAGAGTGTGAGACACAAAAAAGCTTTTTCTGAAGCAAGTCGAATCGTTGGCCCTGAACCCCCCCCCCCCTCACAGTAATGTCTGAAGACACTGTACAAAATTGCCTTATTTATGCCTGTAATGTAAGCTGTCTGTTCTGGTGTCGCTCATTCTCTGTGGAACCGACGACGGTGGCAGCCGAGTCTGAAGTGAATTTGCCGGGCGACTACCTGGGAAACATCAACAGTCATTAATTATGTAAAACTCTCCTCACAGTGGGAGCAGGGAAAGCTGCACACAACTACAGCGCCGGCTCCTATTAGACTCAATGTACTCCACAATGAGCCCCCCACCGCCTGGGGGAGTGGAAGGATTATCAGCCTACCGCCACGACCCCCCATAGAAAGACACACGGTGTACAGTACACACACATTTACACACACTAAACGCTACTTTCTATTAAGTTCCGCAGCCGTTTGTGGTTGCGTTTCACAGAGGAGCAGACTAACAGGAATCTCTGCGCTGTCTCTCCTCTCCAGTCACCCCATCATTCACTTCTCTCCATCGCAGGTCCTGTTAGGTCTTTTTTCTCCCTCCCTGACAATTGTTTGCTTTCCTGCTCCCTCACTACAATGAATGAAATCGGCAAATCTGACAGGACAAATGATATGCCATGTTTGTCAGGAACACCGGGTAAGGGGGCCGCTTTCCTTCTTGATAGTGCTGCCACGAACACTTCCACCGTGTCGCCTGCTTGGAACCAGATTACCCACGGAGCCGTGCTCGTGCAGGGCCTACCTGAGGGTCCTCCTTTCAAGCAGAATTACGCACCACGTAACGGCAGATTTATCAAGCAAATAATGGAGCTAATTTCTGCACCATGTGTTTCCGATCCATCTTCCGTCGGTAGCAGACGCCGGATTGTTTGGCAGGCTTCAAGTCGTCTCCGCGGCGTTCTGCTCCTCCGTCAGCTGCGCTCTCCTAGTCGTGGTTCAAGGCTCGTTCATCAGTGCTGCTCTTTTTTGCGGAAGCAGCTCTGGCATGATGTTCCTCCATGCTGAAACAAAGGCAGCGCTGACACCTGTAATTAATTAGGCTATTATGCATTCCGCAATGATAATTGCCTCACTGGAAAGTCACCAGCCTTCTAAGAGGGAGAGAGAGGAGAGGTGGATGGAGAGCACTATCCATCATAGGCGAGGACTCTCTCTCCCCTCTCCTTTCCTCCCTCTCTCTCCCACCGTGTCATGCCGTCTCACCTTGACTAGTGTAGGCAGGGCTGGAGAAACACTGTCAACATGTGTCTGAGGGCGAGATATGCAGCTGTGCCTCCCCCTTGCCAGGGCTGCTCCTCCAGCGGCCTGCCAGCGTCCATCCACTCCAGGGCTTCAGCTCACATTGGCACAGTTACCCATGACACCCCATCTGTTGTAGCTTTGTTCAGCAGGGCCGTACAGCAGCGGGATAATGGGGGCACTTTATTTTTATAATTAGCCCTTACCTACACTTCTCTTCTCTTTTCTCCTCTTAGCAGCTCACCCAGCTCTGAAATCTAGTCCAGGTGCACTCATTACTACTTTTCACAGCCCTCCCTTTCAGCACATCAACCGGTGCCTTCATCTTAGCCTCGCACGCCCCCGCTCCCTCCCATCGTGCCATGATAGATACATTTCCAGCAGACACACTCTCCTCAAGGTTTAGGTCATTCTCTGCATCAAACATTTGAAAGCGCCGGCTCAAAGAAGATGACAACTCCTGTCTTTTGATCTACAAAGACGTTCAGAAAAGATTTGTTTTCTTCCCTCCGTTTGTCTCTCGCAGGCTCTTGACTTTGACTTTGGCGTGACTTTGAGATGTGAGCGCCGAGGCTGTTGCTTTTGAGTTTTGTTGAGAGGGCGGGTAACGCAGCGATCTGCCGCCTGTTGATGGCGAGGGGCACCCAGAAGGCACCTGCTGCGCCGTGAAGACAGAAGGGCCTTTGATCTGGGTTTAGTGTTGTGCCATGTTCCTTTTCTCGGCTGCTTCGTGTGCCACGTCCGTCGGGGTTACGTCAGCTCCGCCTTGATCTGAAGTGATCTGCTCCCCTCTCTGCCTGCTCGGGTCACAACCCAGAGCTTTTCTCTGAGGTCCTGCTCATTTCGCCTATTACATACAACTGAAACACGTGAGGCTTCACGTCTCGATGCTCCTGTTTATTCATTCAGGGACATGACCCTGAGAATCAGGATGCAGGTCTGTGGGTCTGCCTGTACCAAAGAACAGTCATGTAGCTGTAAGCTGGATCAAACAGGAGGTTTCTGGCACAACGTCAGCAACTGCTGAGACACTTGGAGAAGCAAAAAACATTCTGAGCAGGTCAGAATCTCCAAAAACTTTACAGAACAAAATATTACTGCAGGGTCAAAGTTCAAGAGTGTAACCACAAATATCTGAAAAAATGTGCAATTTGTTTAGAAGAGATCCTGATGAGGAAGCCATATTACCTTGAATAACCTGTTTGTTGTACACTTTATTGGGGCCTGATAGTTTCAAGACAGTTGTCTTAATGGTGTTCAAAAGTAATGAAACCATTCCAGACAGCTCCAAGCATTACATACTTTGGTGTTGATGTGAAATGAAAGTTTTGAGCAAATAAACGTAAAGTTAAAGGTGGAGAATGCAGAATCTTCATAAAGAAAAAAAAAAGGTTTTTACAGGGCTAATCCTGCACAATCGTCATCTCTGAGCCTTTGTACTTGTGCATCAGTGTCTGTGTGCCTCACCCCCTTATAGCCCCCCTCCTCCCCTGTACTGTTAATACGCTATGTATGCTGGACTCAGGATGCTTCTAGGCAGAGTTTTATGGATGATGACTGGCCAATCACGGCGCACCCAATGTGCATTTGACTTTGTGTGTTGTTGGTAGCAGGTGGGAGAAGCGATGCTGCAGGTGCTTACAGCTCTGATTTTACCGTCTATGGTGTGTTTACGAAGCTACGACTGTTAGCCATGCTATTAGCTACAGTTGGGGGCAGTGAGCATGCGCTGATGCTGACACTGAGTCACAGAGTTGGATGCTGTTTGTAAACAGAGAAATGAAACCAGTAACTTCTCTTCTGGTTATGTTTTGGCCTAGGCTCTGCAATTTAAAGTGCAGTGGAGCACAATTCTGTATCATGGTTTCAGCTAAAAGAAATAAAACAATACTGCTGCTTACACTGAGTTTATCAAAAAGTAAAAACAATATTGAAAAAAACAGCACATTATTTGTTTTTTGCAGCCCAAATAGGCATTGTTACATGGGTGGTAATGCAGATATTTTAGATTTAGAGCCAGCTCCAAGTGTACAACCGAGGAACTACACTTTGTGCTCTCCAATTTAGCTTCAACATTAGAAGCTGCTGACAAGATGAGGTTTTATATTTGGTAATTTACTTTTTGGACTTAAACTCAAAATGAAGTTGGGTCAGGACGCAGATGCTCTAGTGGATTAGGTTGCGCACCATGAGGTTCGCCCTCGAGCGGGTGGCCCGGGTTCGAATCCGACCTGCGGTCTGTTTCCCGCATGTCACTCCTCACTCTCTCCCCCTTTACCACTCTGTCCAATGTCATCTCTCCTATGAGATAAAGGCACACAACTCAAAACAATAAAAACTTAAAAGAAAAAAAGGAGTTGGGTCAAACAGAATGTAGCATTAGCACTTAGCTTAGAGCATACAGCTGGTTTGGGTGTCAAACATTCTTGTTCATTGGCTGACTCTCTGCAAGAATGATCCCTCCAATAATCAGTGGAGATAAGTAGGTTTAAAAACGTACAGAAAATCCTAGATTTCCACTCTTCTGTTAATGTTCGGTGTCCCTTTAACAGAGCTGGGTCGCTCTGATAAGTCGCGTGTAAAACAAGATGTTTTCTGCCCCTGAGTTTGTGCCGTTCTGCTGAACACAGTCACACAAGCAGCAAATAAAAGGTACAAAAGAATATTGGTCAGCTTTGACTTTGATTTAGGCTGAGACAGCAGCTCTGCGGCGGCAGAGTGGTGGCAGCGTTAGTCCGATGTAAGTGCCGTGTGTTGACTGACAGGCTCCACTGATTGGAATTGACGTGGCGACGAGATGTGTGTCAGTGCTCTGACTGCTCATCTCGACGGGCATCCAGAGACGGCCACAGCCACCGCCATGCTGCTACCATCGCTCTGAGATGGGTGTCACCATGATTAAATCTGCCCTCAAACATAGTCAGAGTGTTGTCTGCATCGGCGTGTGTGAGACTCGATGTGTGTGTTTGCATGCTCCCAGGTTCAAGTGTGTGTATGTGTGTGTGGGTGTGTGTGTATACATGGTTCTGTCCAGACTGTATTGCAAAAGTGTTTACCTCTGCCCCTCTCCTCCACCCACTCATCAGTCACTCCACACCAACTCATCTCTCTCCCCCCGTCTGTCTGTCCTCTGAACCTACACTCAACACAAAGCAAACGCCAGCAGTGACTCAATCACAAGAGCTGGGTGCCACAGAAAAACATCAGCCTTCTCCTGCTTTGGAAGGTACAATTGGGTTTTACATGTTCCATTTCAAACACACTCATCCCTCACAAAACGAAACAAAAACCAAAAATAGTTCAGAAACTGACGATGCATCACTGAGTTTACATTAGGTATTTATTTAGCTTTTTAACGCTTTTCTCTCAGGACAACAAGAGCTTAACATGAGATCATTTTGCCGGTGCAGAAAAATTTGCTCCAGAAACAGTTTAACATGTTATATCCCAAACATTGAGCATAGCGTTCACAGGCGTGGTCGATTTCATCTACGCATCCAACTGGCAAACATCAAAGTGAGCCTCAAACTCACCTTTCATACGTTCAACCATGCAGTACAAAGGGCTTCACAAACCACCAGGGTCTGTTTGCACATCCAGCAGTTAGCGATGAAATGAGACCGTTTGTAGTAATGGTGGAAACAGAAAGGGATCAACATTCGATTCAACCCCACCTTTACGGCAGGATTGCCACACCTTTTAGGCTATTTCAAAGATGGTAGACGTCATGCTCATGCGTTACCATTTGGGACACAATATGTAAAGAGAAAAGATATTTAGGAATGGAATGAACCCTTTGGAAAAGTATAACAGTGTTGAGATATGATATTAGTTGTAAGGTGATTTTTCAGGAAGTTCCTTGAACATATGACATTCTGTGGATGCTTTGCTTTCATGGTGCAATTTGTTCATTGGTCAAGTTTTGGCAGTTGTGCATACGGCTAATGCAAAGGTTTATTGGGCTGTTCCATAACGGTTGGTGATGTTCAATTCAGTAGTGAAATATCGACACTACCAATTTTTCAACAAAATATCGATACTTTTGATACTTTTTAAAATTTATGTACAGTTGGAAGTTAACAGGAACAATGTGGAAAGAAACTTAACTATTGAGCGCTTGTTTGAATCACACGGTTGGTGGGAACTACTTTTTCCTCCACCTGGATAAGTTCATAATGCATAATCACAGCAGCACATCACCCAGTCGGTCTGAAAACACAATGACAGAGTGTGAACAGAGTCATGTATGCAGCTATTTCAGCTCCTACATTTACTCAGGTGTGGTTTCTAGAGCATTGATTATTTTAAGTGAATTACATAGACAAGGTGTTGTTAGGTTAAGAGCAATAGCAATTAAAAAGCCATGGTAAACTTCAAAAAATTCTGGTAAAAATGGAAAAATTAACACTTTATCTATAGATCTATAATTATTTACAACTAGTCTAATTGGTACAATCAGTATCAGTAATGGATTGGTGTCGCCAATACCAGCCTGAATTTTACTCAGTATCAGATGGGTAAGGAAATCAGCGGTATCGAACATCACGAGTTATGGTATGTTATCAATGATGGTAGGGTGAACATATTCTGAGAACCCAGAAAGAGGACACCCTGCCTGCCTCTTGGAGGTACTGCAAAAATAACCAAAAAAAGCAGAAAAAAAAACTTCCTAGAACATCAACATAAATAATGCCTCAAAACATGCTTAGATAAAAAAAAAAACAGTCTAATTTTGCACCCCACGTAGGCATGTGGAGGGGCAGGGGGCTCCATGAACAGGGCCATACAACCAAATAATCTTATTGCATGTAATAAATAAAGAGTATTTTTACATCATTAGTCCTGTCTGTAATAATTTTGTCTGCGGTGAGTTGAAAAATTTGTTTGACCGTTTGACTGTTTTTGCAAAGTTTGAGATTTTGTCTGGAGCAACCATTCATGTTGTTCCTCTGCCCCCCTAAAAGGAGTTTGAGGTTTAAGTTCCTAAGTTCTCTCATGTTATATATTCATGTTTGGTCAAACAAAACCTGCAATTCAAAAACTTCATTTAGTGATCTGGCTACATACTTCAAAAATAACTCTGCTGGGCTTGTGAGGAGCTTCATTCTTAAATTTTTACTGATGCAATCATTAAAGGAAGGGTGAATAATAGTAAGGATGTAATTAATTGCAAGTAAAAAAAGCTTTAAAGGAACTTGGGAGATGGATTCCCTGATAAAGACCTACTTTTGGCGTCTAAAGTCCTTTTAATTAATTTTTAATATGATCAAAACCAACATTTCAGAAATGCATATCAGGTGTGTGTTGAGTTTGACCTCATACCCACATCACTTATATTTACACCAGGACTGAGTGTTTGTCAGGATGCCGGTACGTTCTTCAGGAAGGTGTTGTGACAAGTGGTGTTGTGGCAGTGGTAGGCTTCCCACTGTTTTGTTCTAATAAGCATGGAGTGGGACCGGGGTTGTTGTGACATCCTGTCAGCCTGTGGGCTGGACCGGCGCTCGGTGAGCAGCACAGTAGGATGGACTCGCTATGATTGTGCACTGACCTTTGCATCATGGGGAAGATGACAGGTAATTTAGAGGCCTCAGGGACTGAGGAACCATACATTAGCTGTCCCCAAACCACCCACAGCACCGAGCACATCCACCTTTAGACGGGAGGAGTGGGGTATCTATGAAAACACGGAGCATGAAATCAGAAGCTGTGAGTACATCCAGGCATATAGAGACACAGTGAGGCCCCCCCTGTTGGGCCCTGACACACACCACCATCTTCTTCACACACTTTAATCACCTTCATCATCACAACCCATCACCAAACAAACCCAATCACAGGGGGTGGCAAACTGGTAAGGCAGAGAGGGAAAATGATGATTTAGAGTGATAATTGCATAATCACCAGTTGTGATAATTGTAATTGATGACTGCATAATTGCTAATTGCACTCTTTATGGGAACCTCTCTTTTCCGTTGTCTCTCTGAACGTCGCTCACTAGCCCTTCACTCTGCTTCTCCTACTTCATTCTCCTCCTCCATTTACTTCGCTCTCTCTATCTAACACATGCTCGCCTCCTGTTGTCTCACAGACACATACAAACCCAGGAGCACACACACACACGCAGACACACACACAGAGACTCACTAGCGGGTACTGTAAGTATTCTCAAAGGCTTATCAGTAAGTATTTCCCAGCAGCCCTGTCCCAGAGGCTGTGTTCTGCCCACTCTGTTGCTGCATGAAGAGTTATGGAGGAGCGCTAACAGGTTTCCTTTGTCTCTCTCTTGCTACTCTGCCCCAGGCTTTACTCCTGCTTGTAAAACCAACCTGTGGCCAAGCCCATTCCCGTGACAGTCGTATCCTTTATCACAAAACGGGCAAAAACAAAGAATGCTGTGAGCCGGAGTCAGGGCCGGAGCTGTTTCTCGCATCCAAAAGAGGAGGAGAGATTTGCCAGTTGAAGTCCTTCCTGAAGCCGCACTCTTATTTCTAACAGCGCTGCTATCTGTTGGTGTGAGACTCCGGGCTTTGAAATCTACTGTGCGTGGCTGGAGGTGGATTAGCATGGAGATAAAGATGAGTCCCTGATCAGCCCATATTATGCACGACACCTCAGAGTGCTTTGATGATAGCATGGGTGGGTTGTGGGGGGTATCTATACGCATAGCAGGCACTAACGTGAGAAGGCATCAGGCAGGCGTGTGATTGATGTCTCTTCCAGCGTCTGTAGGCAGGTTAATGGTGTGATTGTGGAGGTAATCTCTGTGTTCCCTCGTTAAAGGATGATGGAGGGCCAGGAGACCCCGAGAGTCTCAGGAAAAGGAGCCTGAGCTGTTACCTTCACAGGATCTGAGGCTCTTTATACATGCAGTTTGGAGCCTGGCTTGATGTATATATGCTTGAGAGGAAAAGCAGCCGGCCAGCTGAGCGCCTGTGAGGAGCTGATGGCTGGACTCAGACACCCCGCCGTCGTGGTCGTGTAGTTTGGACGTTTGCTCGGGGTTGATAATAGTTGGTGTGGATGTGACATGATGCTTCGGGGGCTTTGTGGTAAGATGGAGAGCACGAGTTGGTCGTTAACAGTCGGTGACACTCAGGTTCATGGGGCACATAAAATACAGTGTGTGTAATGCGGATATAAAGCAACATATGTTGTTTATGAACTCACATATGAAGATGAAAACCATTCACTGTAAAAAGGGTGCTGTGAATCTGACTGTAAAAGTACTTTCAGTCTCATTACTGATTTATTTTCCAACAATCCTTCATTGTTTACAGTGATATATAAGGTTGGGTAGCTTTCACATTTGAACTGATATGGTACTGATGCCCAGTGCCTAGGAATGGGTATCTTAGTTTATTTATGACATTTCAGTGCTAAGACCTTCACCAGGCAAAGAGTTTTTTTTTTTTCTAAAGGAACGCCAGGACATGTTAAATAGGAGGTGTAGCCTCACACCTGCAGCCACTTCTCATCATGATGTCAGCATTCACCTATAGGACAAGGACAATAACAAAAACAAGGACAAACAATAAAGAGACAAACATCTGTTACCTGACAGAAAGAGGAAATACAACACCCAAAATATATACAATTGATACACATTATATAGATATTTTTTTCAAATAATCTGTCAATCACAATAAAACTAGTGAGTCCTGAGACCTGAATATTCAGGGCTGGTTTGAAGTTTGGTATTTCATCCTGCTCGCAAGTTTTTCTATGAGACTTGATCCCTTTATATAATGTGCATCAATTTTAATTTGGTTGTTGTATTCCCTCTTTCCGTCAGGTAGAGGATGTATATTACTCTGTCTTGTCTACTCCTCCTATTTAACATGTCCTGGCATTCCTTTAAAAAAAAAACCTGTTCGCCTAATAACGGTCTTGGCACTGAAATGTCATTAATAAACTAAGATTCTTTGCAAGTTTTAACAGTGTGCGGGTGTTAACATTAGAGATTTGTTTAATCGATTTCTCAATATATAAACTTAAACAAATATATCAAAACAATATTCAGCTGTATATAGCAATACAACAATTTTCTGTCAGCATTCCTTCTTGAATTTTGACACAGCAACAAGGTTGATGCAGAACTTTTCTCCATGAAAGGCACCATGTGAGGGGCTGCAGTTGCTAAAATGTTATCATTTGTCAGCACGGAGCCACGAGGACCTCATGGATGTGTCAAACATAAACCAGGCTTTAGCTTGCAATGTCAGGATGCTTTGCCAAAAATGTCTATGTTAAAATCAGGAGTTTGGGACTTTTTTGGAGAAAACGCATCAAAATACAGCCCTGGTTATTGCTGTGGCTGAGGTTGAGCTATTGCCACACCATTTTTTTGCGAGTTTGTTCATTGAATTGTGGAGACAGTGAAGCACCTTGATCTGAGTTAAACTTGTGTCGTAACCATGGCGAGGAGGTGTGTTTATGAGTATGTACTTTTAGTTTTTTTCCCCCAAGTTCTCTGATTCAAATCCAGTATCAAAATATATTACTGAAGACGTTTCTTCTCAAAGGGGTCCAGGTCCAGGGAGTCGTCTAATTGGCTCCTGGGTGGTAGGTGAAGAAACGAGGGAAACACTCTCTTTGTAAGACTTTGCATTTTAAGGCATCTAGAGAAGTTAGCACAGCATAGATTGTGGTTTTCTGTGAGCACTTCAGTTTGAGAGAATGAACCACTTGTAAATAAGTCACAGAAAGAAAACAGTCTGTTCCTGTGCCAATGTTGGAAAGAATTATCCAACACGGACAAAAAGAAGAAAGGATAACTTGCTTCTTGGTAAACCAACTCGCCTGTTTTAATCCAAAAATGTTTCCTGAACTGAAGCCATGTTTTAAGTGACTCGTTAACCTTTAGGTTTACTATTTCTACCTTATGACTCTATTGTTGGGGGTGGATGAGTATAGGGAACTGGTCACATTGTGATTATAGCTGTGCTCACTCTGTGCCCTGTTTATTTTTATATGTATGTACCCGATGTGAAAGTTTTACAATGTATGCAGCCTAGTAATAGAAAATAAAGCTACGGCAGCCCGAGACCCCCTGCCTCTTTGTGCACTAAGTATATTTTCTTTATTTAGCACTGCTTTTAAAGGAGCATTAACATGTGCTGAAGGAGAGCGAGGAGCGGCTGGTGGCTGCTGGAGTGTTGGTCTGGATGGGGTTAAATTGGGGTATGGCTGAGTGAGACAACAGCACAGTGGAGTAAGGAGCTGGCTGAGAGCTGCAGACTATTGCATCTGTATTGATTGGGCTCCAGCCTTTTCCATTTCCATGAACTCCTTTGAGCCGCTCCGAGTGGGAGTGATGTGGGGATTTGCTTGATCTTTATGATATTTCTTTAAACATGATGCTGTCGTTATGCCTCCCGAGGGAAGACGCCAGCCATTTCCAGTAAATCAACAGCTCTGTGTGCCTCGCTTTTTCAACACACCTTATTTATAACCCCACTAAACAGGCCTTACACATCGCCAGCACCACCACAACCACCAGCACCAACACTCCCTGAAGTGGTTTCAGCCTTCGCAAACGAAATGTTGTTTTTTTAATCCTGTTTTGAGTTTCATCAGCTTGGATGAGCTGTATTCTTGACCCTCAGCACATCGAGCTGATCTAATAGAGGCTGTAATCAACAGTGACAGAAAAGCCATCGACAATAGATGACAATAATTTGAACTCCGTCTGCTCCACAAGCGGGGGGCCGTTTGGAAGAGTCTGATCTGATTCACTGTTGCAGAGCAGAGGACGTAACGCGGCAGCATCAGTGACTCCTCTAACTCACAAACAGGCTCGTGGTCCTAGCAGGAGGCTGGAGCAGGATAACCCACATACCCACTAGTGCAGGTGCCCTCTCCATGGGGCCAGGTGGTGGCTAATTCACTTTCTTTGTCCCTCCTAATGAATCGTTAATTGGTTTGCATCACCCGCAGAGCCGGGGATAGCAGGTGCCGAGTGCTGCTGGTGATGGAGGCCAGTGTCACAGGCGAGCCTTCACACCAACACTGTCACCTACATTTAACAGGCCAAATGTCACCTCTCAACATGCAGCAGCTCAGCTGTCAAAAAAAAAAAAAAGAGAAGCAGGATGAATAGCGACACAGTTTAACCCGCGTTCCTTTAGTCGTGAGTGGTTGTGCAGATGCAGCTTTTTAGGCTGGTTAAAGGGACTGTGAGGACTTTCTCAGTGATCTTGAAAAAGTCTCATCTCTGCATGTATGCCTGGTCATAATCCCTGATTTAAAATGGTTATCAGCGCTAGAATTTCTAAATGCGAATTCCTAGCTTCCCAATCAGGGCTGGAGGGGCTACAGCATAAAGAGGTTTCTGTCAACACCACGCCGACTGATGAAGTTTAACAGTGAGAAAAGACCTCTTGTGTTTTTCTATGCTGAAAATAATTTCTGACATTAATTTTTTGTACAAGTGGAAACAGAAGCTTGACTGTCTTACAGAAAAGGGACAGAAGAGCAGGAGAAAGCTAAATGGGAGAATGATAAAGCATGGACCAAAGGCTAAACCACAAACAAAAGGCTAAAAATAGAGATAAAGGCTAAAACAAAAGCTAAAGGCTATAACAAGAGCTTGGAGCCAAAAGCAAAAACAAGCTAAAGATTAAAACATGAGATTAAAGCAAAAAAAAAAACAAGCCAGAGGCTAAAACATGAAAAAGAAGCTTGAGGCTACACAGTGAGCAAAAGGCTTAAACACAAGCTGGAGGCTAAAACACAAACTAAAGGCCAAAACCTGAGCTTGGGGCTTAAACACTAACTTTAAACATGGGCTTAAGGCTAAAACCTAGCTTAAGCTGTTTGTGAGAATGTTCATTACAACCTACATGCAACAGTTAAACTGCAGTGATCTGTTCAAACCTGAGGGTGTGTCAACAAAATGAAGAGCAAAGTTACATTTGTTCTGTTTGGTGAGGTTGGAGTTGGTAGATGAGCACTGGTAGGACATATCCAGGATTTACCAACGTTACATGTTACAGACAAGTCTCAGAGCACCAGGCTGCAAGTAATGCAAAATGTAGCCAGCTACTAAACCAGGCTACAAACTCGCAAAGTTTGCTTGTTGTCACGTTTCAAACAACAGCGATACATAACTGTTGCTTAATGCATTCCCATGTCCCGTTCTATCTGGTGTAAAGTTTTCTCGAACAAAGAAAAGTAGTCTACAAAAAAGATTCTATCTTCTTTCACTTTCACTTTCATAACAAATGTATTGAGACAGTTTGCACGAGTCCTCCTTCTCCTTAGAGTCACTTCAATGTCTGTGGATGTGAAGTTGAAACAAAAGTGTGCAGCAATGTCAGTTGTATCTAGATTGTCATTGATCTCCTGTCGGTAGTTAAAGATTTTTCTGCCTTGTGTCAAAGTATCAAACAGATAAATGTAAATGAGCCATGCGTCGTGAGTTGACACATATACCAAGATCATATCAGTCGATGTTTACCTCAACGCTGTCTTCTCTCCCTGCAGGTGGTTGCTCTGAACAAGCGCAGTAAGGAGGCCGAGTCTGCATTCCTGGGAATCTACAAACAGCTTATCGAGGCCCCAGGTGAGTCTCCCACTAAGACCAGAGATGTGCCTCTGCACTAAGAGCAGTGTGAGCCGCACACTCACCCTCCCTCTTCAAAACATCACTCCCCTGAGACGCATGTGTCTTCAGACCTCCACCTCTGTCACAGGACCAGCTATGAGCACACGCACCCATTTATCATGTATATATATGAAGCAAAGTCATTTCATGCTATGGATAAATATGGTGCAACAGCACATGGATGCAGGGTACATAAAAACCCTATACCCTGTGGCTCTTATCTATTTTTCAAAGTCTATGCTCTCAGAGTGGTTTCCAAAACTCTGCGTGAGGCCACTTCAAAACCCAGCACTGGTCCTTGAGTGTAGCCTGGCTGAGCAGCGAACACATCCTTGAGGAGCTCTGCTGTTGATTGTGGAGAGCCAATTAAAATCCCAACTGAAGTCTGGCTTCTTGTAGAAGGCAGGCCTGATGAAGCCAACAGGGGGAGAGAGAGAACGAGAGAAAGAGAGAGAGAGAGGGCAAAGATGGTTTGGTGAGAGCGCTAAAAAAACACATTGTGTCTACTGTATATTCAGTCGTTATTTCAATGCCGGGGCACACATGCACTGAATTGCTTTCTGTTGCAGAAGACGGAAGCAAAACGTTGCCCAATCTCAGCGTAGATCAGAGGAACACTTGTGGCAGGAGTAGAGAATGCTGTTTACAGATTCAATGAATACAAGATAAAAGTCTGCGTCAGAGAAATAACGACGACAGCCACTGACTTTTAAAGGTCTCCATTTTTCCTTGAAGTCCTCTGCTTGATATTGCACTACCAAACACACACACACACACACATACAAACACACACTCTTTGAATGGAGCTATTTCCTTGATAAGAAATATGCCTCTTTGAAGATGCATTCAGTTTGATTTGTCAAACCTATACCTTTTTATCTGGGCCATAATTTAAGCCCAGGAGCGTTGAACATTTTTCTCTTAAGTAGAAAACTGGTTCAACTCTGAGTTTAAGTGTTCAAAAACATAGAACAGTCCCTGACAAACTGTTTTTCCTCTGTTTTGTAACATAACAGCGTTTCCTGACTCAGCCTGTGTGGTCGTTATATTGAGTACTGTACAGTGTGACACCGCCCTGTGTCAGATTACATCAGGTGATGCGACAGCCTTTGACCTCTATTTGACCTTACTGTGACAAAGAGGCAGTCAGACTCATGCATAATGTCGTCAGGTGTTTTCACTATAAGCTCAGAGATTTTGATCAAATCCACACGACTATATCAACTTCATATGTTACACATTCACAGAAATTGAGCTTCGTGTTTTCAACCAGAGGCTAATTTCAGACTCAAACCTCATTCTGGAAGCTGGTTTCTGAGTGCTAGACATTTGTTGGCATGGCAATATTAATAAATGAAAAGTAACAATTCTGTATGCTTCTCATGGTAAAGACAACCCACTGACATACTCACATTTTTTGCACATTAATACACATGTGCTATTAATATTATTGTGCTTTTATTATGCCATCTGCATAAACAATAAGCTGTACATCAGTGTTAGACAGTAACAAGGCAACTTCACCTGAGTACTGCACTAAGGGGGTGGGGGGATGCTGCCCCTGGTAGTAGTGTTACATGATTTACAGCTTTAAACTAGCTCCTTTTCTTCTCACATTGGTGTTTGAAGAAAACCTTATTTCAGCCTCTGTCTGAAACACCTCATTTTAGCTGCTGTCTTTGAAGCCTTTTTTCAGGTAAATTCTTGTGATGCCTTGTAGGGCTGAACAATTTATCATTTTCAGATCAAAATCGTTAGACAATGCAATTTTGTGATCGCCAAAGCAGCAATTTGTTGCTGCGCTCCTGACTGACTCAGGATCTGTTGTGTCAAGTATTATACACACACTGTTTTACAAATTTGTTGACAATCTATACATTAAAAGTGCTGGTAAGCAGGTCAACAACTCAAAGCCTCTGTTTAGGAGTTGAAGTTAATGGAAACATTATTTATCATCACTATTGAAGGTGAATAATGTGTTAAGTGTTGTTCATAATTTATTTCCTTACTGTTGTCTGTACTGTAAACAAAGTGAATTTTGCACTAAAGTTTGATTTGAAAAGAAATCGTGAATTGCAATATCTGCCAGAAAAATAGAAATTAAATCTTTTCCTAAAATCGTTCAGCCCTACATGTGAATATCCCAAAGCTTGATTTGAAGAAAGTCATTCATCAAATTGAAATTACAATATCTGCCAGAAGAACTGCAATTCAATCTTTTCCTAAAATCTTTCAGCCCTAATGCCTTGCATGAACAGCAGGTTTCGAGATCTCCCAAGAGTGGCTCAATGATATTGAGGTTAGGAGACCGAGATGGCCACTCCAGAACCTTCACTTTATTCTGCTGTAGCCAATGACAGGTTGACTCAGCCTAATGCTTTGGATCATTGTCATTTAGGAACATCAATGGGGTATGTGAGCACAACTGTATATGAAAACTCATGACCTAACACTTTTGCTCTGAGTAAGTCAACTTTTCATTTCTTTTCTGGAATCTGATCCCAAAGACAGTAAAGTGTAGTCCTGTAGTTCTGCGTGCACTTTTTCAGACTGTTTGTTCAGTGGAGGTAATGATGGCTACAGCAAAGGAAGGTGACGATACTCTCAGTCATATCGTTAGCTTGTTTGAAGTTTCACTGCTACAAAAATTCACCCTCAAGCCTGAGAAAGCCCATCAAACTATGAAACATAAGTTTTATTCCATAAAAGCACGTGAACTAACCTGGAGGATCTGATGATGAGCAGGTCCAACATTATCACATTGGAGACTTATATTTGATTTAATTGGCACCAAAAACAGACACTGTGACCAATTTCCATTACACACACACACACACACACACACTCTTTCCTGGCAGAAAGCAGAAAGCAGAGCACTGAGAGCTTTTCTGTGTGGCCCTTGCAGTATCTGCCATCTGTGATGAGGGCCTGTAGTATTCATCCCTGTTTGTCACTGTACATCTTGCTGCTCGTGTCCAAGGTCACGTCTCCCCCCTCCCGCCCGCCCCCCTGCCTGAATGGATGACTCCAGGTACACTGGAGGACAGTCATTTGGCTGTGGCCCCACTTCATTTCTCTCTGCCCCTCAAACACAACAGTGAGCTTCCCCACCATTCCCTCAACAAATGCTACAGCTCATGTATTTTTAATCTTTTGACAGATGCAATTATTCTTTACATGCCACGCTCGTTAATCTTAATGCAGTTATTACTATTCATTGCTGGACGCTTTTTTTCTCCTATTATTCTATTTGAAATCTCAACATGAGTGTATATGTGTGTGTGTATGCTCATTTACTAAGACCTCCTGTCCAATCAGAGAAGGCCAACAGCAGAGTTAATGAATGTAAGGCCATCAGGAGGGGGAGGGGGAGGGGCCGCCGAGCAGCTCAATATGTGACCTGTCGCAGCGTCACCTGCTCACGGATCAGTTACCTATTCCAGGCCAGCGTGATGATCTTATTCTTTTTTACTTCTACAATGAACTCTGAACAGAAATAACTTTTTCAGCACAAGTGATTGAAGTGATTTTTTTACCCTCCTTTCTTGTCTTTTATGAGGCCCCTAAGCCGAAAATGTCAATCCACTAGAGTCTTTCATTAGCGCTCTGTATTTTGATTTGCCTGTGACATCTCCCCATGCTGTGCACTGTAACTCCTACCCAGTCTGAGGCTTGAAAGAGGCCTGTTAACAGTGTTTCCCTAACAATGTTTATATCACCTCCGCACGGTTTTTGATCAGCGCAGATAAACACGTCCTGATCACTGAAATCTCAAACACAGTGTCAGCTGCAGCCTGATTTCACTGCTTTCCCTGAGATACACCTAACTTCCTGTCTCATTTACTACCTCTGCTTCTCGCTGTCTCATTCTGCTCGTCTCTCCTGGAGAGAGAGAGAGACAGTTTGTGTGTGTGTGTGCGTGTTCGTGTGTGTGTGAGTGGCTTTTGAACGTCGGCGTTTGTTGCCACCTCTCTGTGAGCAGCGAGGCCCTGTCGCCAGGGGCGTAGCCCTGAGACTGACGCTCCAGGTGTTTGCTCTTCCTTGCCTCCTCTCAGTACACACACTCATCCCTCAGGATCCACCCCGCTCCCCTTCTCCTTTAGAACACGGCTCCTTTTATCTGAGCGGGGAGCTCACTGAGAGTTTGTGAAGATTCTGATCTGAATACTCCCCTCTAAGTGTGTGTGTGCGCCCTGCCTACGGCATGTCTGAGGTGTGTGTGTGTGTGTTTGCCTCTCTGTACAGTATATTTGTGTGCTTAGTTGGGGAAATGTTTTGGCAAGAGTGCTTGTTAGTGGTGACCAGCGGTACTGCAGAACAGGTCACATGCAGAAGCAGCTTTTTCTCACATGTAGCTGCCGCAGATCATCTCGTGTTTGGAGACGGTTAGAGCGGCCGTACACATTCACATCTGATTCTCCTGCGGCTGTGAGATTATCAGAACAGAATACACTGACCTTACAGCTATTCACATGCATGAAGAATGCTTGTCCTTCTTCAACCCTTCGTGTACATAAACAAGCAGCAGCCAGAGAGGCCTGCAAGGCACAGCAGGCTGGCTTTATTGTAATTTTGCAGCTGAGTACCTGCAGTCAGGATGAGAGCGAGAAGGAGTGCCATTTGTGTTTGTGGCGCTCTGCCGGAAAATAACGACATATAAAAGCTGATGGAAAATGAAAGCTCTCTGGGCGGGACGAAATTATGCACAAGTGATTAATAAGAGCAGTAATAAACAAAGGCCCAGGAGATGTTTGAGGTGCTTAATAATGCATTATGTTCATAAAAGAGCTGGGCCTCTCCAACTGATCCCTGTGGAGTATCAGACCCCAGAGGGACCAGGAGAGAGTGTGCTCTTAAAAGACTGTGAGTGTGGGAATGTGTGTGTATGTGTGTGCGTGTGTGTGTGTGCAGGGTGCCTGGATTCACTTGAGATGTAACCATGGGATTCAGAAATGCAGAATTAACCGACGGAGGTATCTGATGAGGTTAATTCATCCTGATTTGTCTGGGATGTCTCATAAATAAGAATGTCAGGAGGGCTGTGTTATATATTTTTGTATCATTTGAAGTGAAGTTTGGTTTGAATGTCATCTGCACTTCTTCTCTCGCTGCAGCATCTCATGTTAATTTTAAATGCCATCTAGCGCCGCCTGCGCTCTTTGTTCTGAGCTTTAAAACGTGTTGGTATTGATGTCATTTCTTCTCCGTCCTTCAGTCTGTCAGACAAAGACGCGGAACAGCTATGAAAACGAACAGGTTAAGAAGTTTCTCTTTCAGCTTTGTTTTGTTCGCGCACAAAAGCCGCCGCTTCCCACAATCATTTTTATATTTTTTTTTTAGCATTCCACCTATCCTTTTATTTTAGTATTTTCTCACTCCTTCTCCACATCAAGGTGAAGTGAGACTTCGGTTTGCTATCTGAATATCAAATGCACGTTGGTAAAAAAAAAAAATGCACCACACAAAAGTCATATTTATCAAATTGCTGCAAACAGTTTGTGTTTCTCTCCTAATGGAATCTGATCCTTGACAGGTAGAAGAATAGAGGCAGCAATTTATCCTACATACTTTACACCACTTTACATTGTCAGTGAAGGTGAAAGTAAAGACTAAGTGTTCTCTCAACCTACTTTTGCTTCTTGACAACAATATTACAGCAGTGTTACTGTTTGTTGCAGCAGCAGCAGAGCGTGTTTATGGACCTTGAAGTCCACTCAGAGGGAAAAAAAAAACAAGACTGTTTTGAATGAAAAGAAAAAACCTTGGAGCACAGCCTTGTAAATTAATTTGTTCGTGTTGTATGATGGGAACACAGCTGGCCTCATTAACATGCGCACAACAAATAATTATAGCGTTTTTTTTTCTCTCTTCAGCCAGCCAATGCTTGGCTAATGGGCTTGCTGGGTTAATTATGTCAGAGCGTAATTACACAGGGCCCAGGGAGACATAATGGTGCACCCTGCTGCGCCCACACCGCCTAATGATGGTGTATCGCTGACAGGGCCAAGACGGACCGCCCCGACACACCTGCTTGTCTTGGCGCACACCACCCCGGTGCACCCCCACCCACCTAAACACACATCCTGGACCCGCACGCTGTCCTCCCCGGTGCCACCTGCAGTCCGCTGAGCCGTCCAGCTTCTGACAGGTTTTGGCTGCTGGAATGAAAACTTCACCCTGATACACAAAGCGCCTCGCCTGCTTTTAGATGTGCAATAGCACAGAAACCGCATCACAGTGACCACAAGGAAGCAGCTACAGGGTGGCAACCTCATTATGGCTCAGCCGAAATGATGAAACACGATATCAATGCAGCCCAGAATCTGCAAAAACAATTAAAAGTCCTGACAACTTTCGGTCGTTATTCACAAACCGGAGTTTACCCACATGTAGTTTTTGATGCTGGTACAGAGGTCAGCTCTGCCGTCGTAACAAGAGGCAGCACAAGAACATGAAACCAACACTGACAGACTCACTGACTGAACATCATGACACACTGGTGCTTCATTCAGACGACATTTCACTCTTCTTCATCCACACAGCACAACTGAAATCTAGGCGACAGTTGTGTCTTATTTATAGAAAAAAACCCTGATTAGACTTAACATCATTGACATTATGATGTGTGACCCACTGCAAAAACTTAAATCTAAGAAAGTCATTATATCTTATGTTTAGCAAACAAAAAAAAACATTTTTGACTTAATTTAGTCCACATCCACAACACCAGTCCCAAAAATGTCTAATTTTCAATTATTTATGGACAAAAATGAGGTCTGAATTACTTGTATCAAGTGCAAAAACAATCCAATGGGGTGAGAAAAAAGGTCTTATTTCAAGTAACTTGACAAGCAAATTTCTTTAACTTCATTGGCAGATTTCTTTGACTTGTAACAAGCAATTCAGACATCACATTTGTCTTTTAGTATCTTGAAACAAGAAATGCCTCTGGACTTGTCAGTTGAATGTAGCTCATATCAAGTATAATAAGACAATTTTTACTCAGAGTAGGACACAAAAACTTGCTTAGATTTCAGTTTTTTCTTTTTTTGCTGTGAAATGACTATTGTAGTTGCATAGACTGTCAAAGTAACTCTCATTTTTTACCATTTTTGAATTAAAAAAAGTGAATTTATCGAGAGATGAGCTTTAACCTTGACCTAGCTTTCAGTTATGACCTAAATCAAACATCCAATTCTCCTGTTTTCCTTTTGAAAGTCATGACTGCTTGTGAAATCTTTAATACTAGCTTTGCAATGTACAGTATAACACAGATACTTTGCAAAGCTAATGGACATGCTCAGGTTAAGTGAAATACTTTGGATTTATTTATTTATATAGCAGGGAGGAGAAGAGTTCAATGGGGCAATTTTTGTTGAGGTTTCTGTGCCTTTGTTGACACTTCAAGGACACTGATGTGGTCTACACAGCAAAAGCTAAGATCTTCAAAAGTTTTTGTCTTATTCTAAGTAAAAAGCCCAGAAAATGTCTTATATCAAGACATTTAAAGACAAAAATAACACCTGAATTGATTCTTTATAAACTATTCACAGTCACTACGATAACAACTGTTTACCAAGTTTACAGTTGACATTGCAGATGCATACACTGCAAAAACTGAAATCTAAGCAAGTCATTGTCTTTTTTGTAGTAAAAACATTGTCTTCCTTTTATGATTCAAGCCACATTCAATAGACCAGGTCATAAAAATGTCTGTCAAGTATTTTGAAGACAAAATTAGGTCTGAATTGCTTGTCACAAGGAAAAAAAAATCTGCCAATGGGATAAGAAAAATGTTTTAACACAAGAAACTATTTTCTTATCCCATTGTCAGATTGTTTTTAAATTTGTTACAAACAAGTCAGACCTCATTATTGTCTTTAAAAAGCCTGAAATAAGACATTTTTATGACCTTGTCTGGTGAATGTGGCTCAAATCTAGAATAACAAGACAAATTTAGCTAAAAATAAGATGTAACTAGTTGCTTAGATTTCAGTTTTTGCAGTCTAGTGTCAATCTAAAAGCAGTTTCTATCAATAATGAGGCAGAGCAGGAAGTTTACGCCTGCAAGACAAAACCATGGGAAGCGAAATTCAAAGACTTTTGAATTATAATCTCAGGGTGTATGTACATCATTCAGGGCTAACTTAAAGCATTATTGTTTGTTTTTTTCTGAATTTGGCTCAAGATTTTCTTTTTTTTATGCAAATTTTCAAGAAAGACACGAGAATCAAATCTCTGTGAATGAAATTCTCACAACTTCTCTAGCCACTTAAAACATGCTGCTATCATCACATCAACACTTATGTTACATTCAGGTACCATTTGAAACTTGGGAATGTGATGATTATGCAAGTTTTTTTTCAGCTTTTTAATTGGACAAATGGTTTGTAACTGCAGTTATTTAGAAAAAGGGGTTTTTAGCAGGTAAGGGATTCAGAGTATAAACTGCTTAATGAAAATGAAATAGTTTAGTTTCTTGTATTTAATACAAGCAGATGTCTTTTAATATCTTGAAATAAGATGTTTTTCTAGACCTTTCAGGGTAATTTTGTCCGCATTAGTTCTAATAAGACATAAGTACTTGCTGTGATTTCAGTTTTCATAAATAGTTCCTCGTCTTCATCAATGAGTTGAAGATTAAAACGTTAATCAGTAACTAAGAGACCTTTAAAAACAAACATACAAAAGACTTTTCAGGCTCTTATTGAAATGAATGCAGTATTTCATGTCTAAAGGTTGAATTTCTGTTTGGTTATTTAAAAATCACCAACATCTGCACTCCTTCATTCACGTCAGAGTTGAATCCCCTTCATCTTTGAATATTGTAATATTTGTGGGGTTTTTACATATTCAGTCTGTGATTCCTGCTCGCACTGTTTTCACTTTGGCACGTTTGATCATTTTTTAGAGTCCTTCAAATTTCTAAGGAAGGAACCTTCGCAGTCGGAATAATGTGAGGGGGGAGAAAACACACCATAGATGAGGAATGATTAAAGATACATGAAGTAAACGTGGGTAAACTAACGTCCTGTTTACAACCTCCCTGTGTGTCAGACTCTGTGTGTGTTATAATCAGTGAAGGTGATGTTGTTAAAAGACCTAAATCAGGACTGAGGATGTAAATAAACACAATGACTGAACCGCTCTTGAATATCTGGCAGCTTCTTGTTGTGAGTGAAGCGATATGTTCACCGTGTCACCGTCGACCCTCTCTCTGTCGCTCTCGTCTTCCCGCCGCCTGTAAATCCTTCAGAGCTGAACTCGCTCCTGACTGCAGACATAATTCATTGGAAGTCCTGTGATTTATTGGTTTAAAATGAGCCGCTGAAGCCTGATCAGCTTCAGAGCTGATTGAGATGGTGATGAAATTAAATTAGAGCATGTATGTTGCTGTTGGTGCTGCACCTGATGCGAACATGACGCCTCATCAGCTGCGTCCTCTTTCTGAATGTGAGCTTAAAGTAACGTGGAGCTCCTCTTCAGCTGCTGGTGTTAGTCGGTGGATTTACAATCAGAGCGGCTCTAAAAAGTAGCTCAGATTCTTCCTGTGAGCTATGTCAATTAGCAGGCCTTTTTCTAAAGTTATCAGCAGGCTTTCTGGACTCTCCTTCAGTAACTGTAGATCCCGGGTCCTCGGAGAGAACCCCTGCTGCTCCACTTTGACGGAGGTTAATTTTGTATACAGTCTTAAGTTCTATCCCTTCACTTTAAATTTGACTTTACTTAACTCCCCTGCCACTGATTGATAATCCTGGCTTGTCCATGTGTGAGAGATCCCTTACTATAATCTCTGTCCTTTGATCATTAAAAGTTGAAAGGATATATGGGAAAGAGGCTGATAAAGTGATTTCTGTGACAGTGGGTCGATGGAATAGCAGAGCTTTAAGTCATCCTGTTTGTCTTAGAAGAGCTGTGCTCTTAATAGTGATGTCCCTTGTGACTGATGCAATATCTCCACACTTGGTGTAACAATGAATGCAGACAATGTTTGACTGTAAACGGTCCTGGGAAAAATAGCTCAATCAATTAAATGGCCCAAAATGTTTGTCTGATGAAAATGCAGATATGACGAGCTGCAATGCGCGGCCAGGATTTCAACAAATTGCACGGCGCAGAAGTTTTTGGCTCTCTGATGAGCGTTTATTTTTGTGACCTGCTGGCTCAGAGTTTGCATTCTCTCTGTGGCATCTGGCAAAGTTTAAACGTCTGTGGCTCCAACTTCTTATGAAAAGTCACTTCAGTCGGTGCCCTTACTGAAAAAGGGATCCAATTGGGTTCCTCACAGAAGTCTAAGATGAGTGGATGAAAGCTGTGGGAGAAAAGTTTGTGCAGCAAAGCAGCGATTTTCTTCCTCTTTTAGAGTTTTGAAGAGCTGCGGTGTGTGAGTGTGTGTGTGTGAATGTGTGTGTGTATGTGTGTGAGCGCGTTTGTGCGTGTGTGTGTGCACGTACCTCTACATCTTGCCTCCCCCCTTGTCAAGGAGCTCCCCTGAGCTTCCCTCTCTGTGCTTTGGCACTAGAAGTCACCTCCTTTGGTGTTCGGCAGGCAGGTACACAACAGGAGCAGCTCTCTCTCTCTGAGCTGTTGAACTTTTCGGGAGGGGAAGAAAGGGAAGGGGAAGATTAAAAACAGCCCTGTGATGTGGAGTGCCGAGCTGCCTCCTGAGAATTCCTGGCATAATAATTTAAATGATCAAATGATACAGAGGAGACTTGTTAGCTGAGAAACAGCCTCCTAGTTGGCCCCATGGGCCCGGTGCTGCCGCGCATGCATTGCAAAACAGCTCCTCTGTTGTGCTAAAGAATCACGCTTTTTTTTTTTTTCACCCCCTTTTCAGGAGCAGACTTTTTCTACACTTTGCCTAGGTGTATACTTAGAACTTGAGACTTTGTCGTATATTTATTGCAATCTTTTTGTCTTCTTTGCCATTCATCAGCACATAAGAAGACTCATTAGACATGATTCCTGTGCATGTGAAGGCTTGAAACGGCACTTGTGTCATTAGGTCCAGCCTGTGAAATTTTCAAAGGCGTGTGAGTGGGGAAAGTCTCAGAGTCACTCTTTGGAAAGAAGTCTCAGTGGAATAGTCTTCCTCTGTTGAAACTGCGATGTGGAAAACTCTGTAATGTGCTATACCGGCAGCACGCTCAGTCAAACACTTATTTTGCTTCTTTTTTGGAAAAGTAGCAGCGTATGGATATCACATGGATCTAAGAAGTACTTTCTACAGAGATTTGTTTGTGTCTGTTTCCACAGATCCAGCTCCTGTGCTGGAGGCCTCACACACCCTGGAGGGGAGGCTGCAGCAGCTTCAGAGCTCGGCCCCAGACAGCGAGGCCCTGGTACGAGAGATTAGCAGGCACTGGAAGAAACACCTGGAGAGCCTCGAAAACACAGGTCAGGACAAAGTCGGCGCTGGAATAAGAAGTTAAAACCAGTGTAGATGAAAAGATGCTGCTACTGTGGGTCTGGAGGTGGTAACAACATTTAAACCACTGGTTCCCAAACTGCACATTTTACCCCTTATCATCAAAATATAAACAAAAATAGAGGTTGAATTTTATATAAAAGCATGAAAACAGCAAATGTTGGATTTGTTTTCTACATCTCTTTGTTGGAGATTCCCAAGGTGACTCAACCAGGATAACAACAGCATCAGAGGAAGCAGATTAATCTAGGAAACAAAGCAATATGTGCTCTTACATAGTCAATTTTTTTTTTTTAACAGATTAGCTTAACTAAGTATCTGATATTTTATTGTTTGTTTATTTTTTTGGCTTCACTGCTTAAGTGACACAACATGGAGAAAAAAAAAAGACACATCCTGGTTTAAAAAAGAGGTTTTCTCTTTTAAAATAGCACAACACTGGTTTTATTTTTTAACTTTAACTGTGAAGGGTCCTATTCGACTTAATATACACTGCAAAAACTGGACTCAAAATGAGTCATTATGTCTAATGTGTGTTGTACAAATATTGTTATTTTTCTTGATTTGAGCCACATTCACCAGACCAGGTCATAAAAATGTCTTATATCAAGTCTGAATTGCTTGTGCCAATGGGGTAAGAAAAATATCTTAATACAAGAAGCTTTTTTTCTTATCCCATTGGCAGATTTTTTCTGACTTGTTACAAACAATTCAGACCTCATTTTTGTCTTTAAAAAAGTTGAAATAAGCTATTTTTATGACTTGGTCTGGTAAATGTGGCTCAAATCAAGAATAATAAAACAAATTTTGCCAAAAATAAGACATTATAACTTTCTTAGATTTCAGTTTTTGCAGCATGAGCCACATTTACCTGATAAAGCCAGAAAAATGTCCTATTTTAAGGTGTTAAAGGACAAACGTAACTCCTGATTTGCTTGTACATATTTTAAAAATCACAAGTTAATGTTTCTTTGAGTTATTGCCTGAATTTTCATTTCTCATTTCAAGCAATTCAGATCACAAAGATAAGACTTTTTTTCTGGACTTGTCAGGTGAGAGTGGCTCATTATTAAGTCTGTTTGTTTTCTCTGGTTTTGGATTGGCTCATTTTTTATCAATCAGGGTTAGTCTGTCTCTTGCACTACTGTTCTGGAGGTCATGGACTGAAAGTTTGATCCACCTTGTACTTGAGAACACTGTGGATCTTAAGACTCGTTGGACTAGTTTATTAACCAAGTATTACAGGATCATTCATTCCTCTGTGTCCTCTATCATCCTTGCATTCATCTCCCCTCATTCCTTTGCTAACAGATCCTTCAGAGGATGGTCCAGCAGTCTCAGGGGCAGTAACAACAACAGAAGCCCAAAACTCCAGCTCCCCGACCTCCATGATGAGCCCCAACACTACACCAGTTCCTGGGGCCCCAGGGTCCCCAGAACAGAACCACCAGGACCGAGCTGAAGGCCGAGGGTGAGAAAGGCTTCACCTCTGATTGACAGTCTGTAGAGATTTACCTCAGAAACATTCTCTTCACCATAAGAGAGACTGACTGTATATCCCACAAGAACAGAGAACAAGCTTCTGTGACATAATCTTTAGTAGGGTTGAACGATTTGCAAAAGTAATCTAATTGCGATTATTTTTCCCTATATTGCAATTGCGATTTTTTTTTTTTTTGTTTGATTATTTCTAGGTTTCCCATCTTATATGTTCTTAAACAAACACACCGAAGAGAAAAACTCTGTCATTAATTATGGCACAACAACCCATCACATTTTGTTTTGCTCCTCCTGACTGCTCTTTGTCCATTTTGGTCACTTTTCACTTTTTTTTCCCACCACATTTGAACCATTTTTTCTAACTTTCTGACTATTTTATAAGTTTCATCCCTACTTTCTTGCCATTTTTTGGTGCCTTTGGCTATTTTAACACTTTTTGAAGTTTTTGTAACTTTTTTCCCCACTGTTGCTACCTTCTGACTAGTTTTTTTTTTAATTTCTCAGTATTTTCTTACCATCTTTTCACTATTTTTTCACTATTTTTGGCTGCTTTCTGTGTATTTCACAAGTTTCCTCCCTATTTTCTTGCCAATTTTTGCTGCTCCTTGACCATTTTTGCCACCTTGAACTTATTTCTATCGCTACTTCTTGTTGTTTTTGACGCTTTTTACCACTTAGATTGTTTCTCTTGCAAAGGCAGTTTCAACAGTTTGTCTCTTTAGTTGAGCAGGGTTTAGTAACACTGGTGTAGAGCACAAAACATCTACTGTAAAAAAGTTAGTCTGAATATAAAAAACAATCCTCATAAAATCCAGATCCTGATCCTGCCATAAAAACATCCTGACATATTTACCCTATATCGCCCCCTAATGGAGAACGTTTTCCATGGTCAGAAGCAGAGTTTACTGATGTTTACGTAGCATATAACACTGCAAAAACTGAGCACTTATCATCCGGTATGAAGAGAAACTTGAGGGACAGGTGAGTTTTGATTTCATCAGTCTGTGATTATTGAGCAAGGAACCACCAAAAGTTAAGTCGACAAATCGAGCCATTATGTTGTACTTTCAGGGTTAATAAATAAAGCCAAATGCCCTTGTAAATTTCTGGGTTGCAAAACATAATATGAATGAAATGTGTGCAACAGCTGCAACAGGAAAAAGGGTGCTTCAGGATCAGGACACATGGATGCACAGAACATACATTTCTATTTAAAGTTAGAGCAAAGTTTCTAAGATATTGATTTTCAGCCGTAATGCATGAAGTCGCTCTCTGTAGCGCACTTGTGGCCGTGTCTCAGTCCAAGTTACAGATGGAGTTTCTCCTCACAGGGGGGAAGAGGAGGAGGAGGAGGGGGAGGGCGCCACTGTAAGTTCAGCTGACAGACTCTTGGAGGCTGAGGAGAAGATCAAGGCTCTGCACTCATGTAAGTTCTTCAAACACTGACATGTAGGGCCCACTGTAGCTCTTACATTTAGTTTCAACCTGTTAGAGAGCAAATATGTAAAACTGCAGTGTGGTGCCCCCTGCTGTAACATGATCCTCTGCTTCAGTGACACAAGAGAAGAAAAAAAAAGACACATTTTGATTAAGAAAAAAGAGATTTTCTCTCCTAAAGTAACACAACCATGGTTTTATTTTAACTTCAACTGTGAAAAGTCTTTTTACACTTAATATGAGCCACATTCACCTCGTAGGTCGAGAAAAAAGTTCTATTTTAAGATGATGAAAAACAAGTTTAACTCCTGAATTACTTGTACTTATTTAAAAAATCTCATGTAAATCTTTACCTGAATCATAAGTTAATCATTGCCTGAATTTTTATTTCTAATTACAAGCAATTCGGGCCACATTCAGCTTGTAACACCCAAAAATCAAACCTTTTTCTGGATTTATCAGGTGAATACGCCTTGGTTAAAGTCTAAAACAGTGGTTTTCAGAGACATTTCAAATTTATGACAGGGGGCTGAAAATGTCAGAGACTCAAGTGTGTTGGCAAATAATTACAATTTAAAACACACATGTTGCAGTGTCACTTGTAATATTACAGTCATGAAAGTAACAACTTCCTTTGTTTGTGAGTAAGTTCATGTTTTGTGGTAAGGAAAAAGTTAATGCGCAGAGGCAGTTTTTTTTTCTTCTTTTTTTTAATATTTAAATTAAAAGAAAAACAGTTTATCAGCAATAATTTTAAATATTTTTTGGCATTTTCTTTCAAGATGCCACAAAGTGAAGCTAAAGTTGTGTGTGATTATTTGTGAATATTTCAAATGAATTAGACCTTTGCATGTTTGCAAGTGAAGCACACATTTGAGTGTGGGGTCATTTTAGAGCAGGGGTGTCAAACTCAGATACACTCAAGTTACACTAAAATTTGAAACTTGGGAAAAGTCATATTCAACAAACATATTCTTGCAGATACTACAATGAATCTTTTCATATGGACCCAAACATACAGTTTTACTTTGTCACTGAAAATGGAACAAGCAAAGCTTAACACTATACAATAAATATCTCTATATTGCACACATGCAAAATCAAATATAAAGTAACAATTGGCATCAATGGCATTGATCTCTTAAACAAAATTCAAATGAAAATGATGTGCCATTTTTCATTTGTAGCCTTTTGATTGAAATTTCAACAGTAAGCTTTTTCCCACAGGCTAAAAATAAACTCCAAAATAAGATAATGAACAACCATTTAACTAATAATAACATACAAGACAAATTGGTCTGCCTTTCACCTTTGTAAACAGATATCCTGCCTCCCAGTCTGTCCAGAAAGTTTCAGTTTTCTGCCTTTTTTTTAAACCAATTTTGGGAGGTATGACACAGAGCTAGTAGTAGCATGAGGTCGCTACGATATGCAACACCAAATCACCAGCAAAGAATTCTGGGATCTGTAGTTTTAATGACCACATATAATTGGGCCAGAGTTTGACACCTATGTTTTAGAGCATGTGGCCAGCAGTGGAGGGGGTGAAAATAATTTAATCTAAAAAAGGGGGACACTGCAAAAAAGAGCTTGGGAACCACAAGAAAGAAGTTCAGAATCCGAAATACTTTTTTGATCCCCTGGGGGTAATTGCTTTTTTGTTTACAGCTACACCCATTCAAAGAAAGTGTTTAAAAATATAGGAAAGTAAAATAGAGTTAGACAAAAAACAAAAACAAAAAAAGAGTTAGAACTGTAGCTTTAAGATGGATGTTTTTGTTTCTGTCTTGATGAAAGTTTCCTCTCTCTTTCTTTTTGCAGCTTTGAACACCGCACAGAGCGAGCTGCTGGACCTGAGGTGTAAATACAACCAAGAGATGGCAAACAAGTGAGACTTCACCTCTTGTGTTTTCCTTTGCTGCGTGTTTGAAAGTGGTGTTGGCTGATGCCTCTGTGGCCTGTTCACTGCTGCTCATTGTGTCCTGCTGGGTGCTGAAACTGCTCTTCTTCCCTTCGCTTCCATAAATTCATGTCCAGTGGCGAGCGGAGGAATGCCATTGCAAAAGGCTCAGAGTGAGAGTGACTCAGCCACTAATGCAGGTCGATGAGAGAGGTCTGTGTTTGCCTTCACTGGCAGCTGGGCCTTGACAGCCCTCAAGAAGAATTGCTCCATTTAAAGATTGCTTCAGAAAACACTCTACCTTGTCCTGGTCTTTGAGCGCAATGTATCCACCGCACGCCTGAAATGAATCTGAGCTTGTATGAAGGATGTCGATAGACATTCAAAGTAAACACTCCTTTGTTTGGGTTGTGCTCCAGAGCACAGTCAGCCGCTGCTAATGGATTTTCTCCCAGGCTTAATCCATTGCACAATTGAACTGATGTTTCTAGACCCACTGCCATCCATTTTGTTGGACTGGACACGTTTTCAACTTTGGCCATACCTTCCGTTAGTGGCACAGGTCTGAAAGGCCGTCTCATGGTATGGTTCCTCTGGGTGGACAGTGGCAGCGCGGCTGACCCCGGGTCCGGCTGCTGCAGTTATCCCTTCCTGACCCCGAGCCTGTGAACAGCGGCTCTATTACTCTCACCGACTGTTTCCTCACTGTTGATAAGAAAGACTATTTGTCTGCTTTGGCTTGAGTAGCTGAGCAGGTAATCAATACAAAACATTTTCCGTACTGCACAAGTTCATTAAATGTGGAGCTGACACCTGTTAGTGTTCGCTGTTAGCAGAGCGCCATCTATTCTGGCCTCATTGATGGGACTGGGCACAGCTAAGACGCTCTGATCCAACTCTCTACGACAACGCTGGTGATCAGGAATGTAAAGATGGGTGGAGCCTAAAATCTGCCTCAAAACGTGACTGATTCCTTTTGTTTTCAATAACTCACTGAACCATCACTCTACTAAAAACTGATATTTACTTATTACACCGCTTAAACTTAAATCTTAACATGTTTATGCCCAATACAAGTTGGAGAAAAAGACTTAATGTGAGCTGCATTCGCCTGAGAAGTCCAGAAAAATGTCAAAGATAAAAATGTCACTTTAACCCTGTAAAGCCCAACCTATCAAAAAATGGTCAGAAAATTCACTTTTTTTGGAACTGAGATGTTTCTTAACCCTTTTAACAAAATCCACAAAAAAATCACTTTATTATTTCACACATTATATAGCTCTTATATCACATTTGTCACTCTGGGCAGTTTTGCCTACTATTTTATCTAGTTTATCAAGGTCTTTTTGTAAATATTCATTTATTTCATGCAGAAAACACTCATTAAAATAAAACTAACTATTTTGATCCTTTTCTTACTGCAACTTCATGAAAATCAAGCAATGATTTTCATGAAAATCTGTGGAAGATTTCATGAGAGCAGACATTTTGAAAAGGGCCAAAATACAACTTCAGCTGACTGTAGTGATATGACAATCCTCAAGGTGTAGAAAATATTTTTAAGAGGTTTTTAAAGAAACTATTTATCATTTTGATGGTATAGAGGTCTTTGAACTCATGTTTCAAATATGCAACGTTTGACTATAAAGGGTTAAAAGCTTAAAATAAATCTATTAATGTGGTAGTGACTTGTTTTGGTTTGTCGGTAAATAAGACAAGCTTTAAAAACTTATTTGACTCAATCTCTGGATGCTTGTTAGCATGTCGCTATCCACCTTTTGAAAACCTGGTCCCATGTGCAAAATGACACCACTGAACATCAAACAAACCTCATGAATAATCCTGAGCGCTCATGTTTACATTAGACTCCTCTGATTTTTAGATGTATGGAGGTAAGTTCAGTCTCAGAAGACTTCAGAGGATCGTAAATAAACATCCTTCAGCTCAGCGGTCAAGGGGAGGATCATAACACACTGCTTTAAGTTATCAGAACAAATATTTCTGTAACTAAAAATATCAGAGCAGTAAAGTTTGAAGTTTTGTGATGAAAATAGAGGAATCTTGATAAAACTGCACAAAAGCCTTTAAGTATAAATGTGTTGATTATTTCGACAGGTGTGTCTAATAAAATTGCTTTTCTGGGCAAAGACATCGTCAATTATCAATGTTTAAAACTTGAGCCTTTCACATTTTGTCTATATTGACACATTCATTTCATTCAACTTTGTTTCTTTATTTCAAGGCACATTGCCTATTAATGAATGTTTCAGGGTAGCATCTATGTAAATAAGCAAGACTGAGCCATCGGGCAAGTTTTCATCCCTAGTCCTTGGCAAGTCAGAGCAGAGTTCATAGAAATAGAAAGAGATAAAGACAGAAACAGTCCTCAAAATGCATAAAAATAAATCACAATGGCATCAGCTTTTCAGAAAATACCAGAAAAGTGCTGTCAAGTGAAAAAGAGTCATACACCTGGAGTTGAAACTCACAAAAGATTGATTCCAACGGTTTAAACCAACATAGCAGTGGACTCTATCATACAAATTAACATGCGCATCTGCACACATTTTAAAAGCAATGAATACACATTTACATAAAAGACTGACTGCTGACCTGATGTGTCTTGAACCACTTTTTCAGAAGTGTTTTGAAGTCCTTGTGAGGACTTTCTGGAAAAAGTCTCACTTCTAGATATATTCCTTGTCATAATCCACATTTTAATGTAAGATTATCAGCTCTCAAGTGAGTTATTTCTAAATGCTAATCTCAGTATCTGTGGTCAGGTTGTCCTGGACTAGTGGCAACACCATGCCAGCTGACAAAGTTAAGCAGTGGGAAGAGACATCTGTGATCAGTATTTATTGGATTTGTTTAATAGTGATATTGGACACTGGAGCTGGATGGTCTGACAGAAAAAGGAGGTCAGAGCAGGTTAAAGCTAAACAGGAGAGTGATAGAGCACAGGCTAAAAGCTAAAACAGGAGTTAAGCTGTGTGTGTGATGTACATTACACGTTACAGACAGGTCTCAGAGCACCAAGCTGTGAGGAACACCAAACAGATTGTCTGCTCACCTTCTGGACACTACACTACAAACTGAGTTAACAAAGTTTGATTGTTATCAGCTTTCAAACAGTAGCTCTACATAACTACAATGAATACTTTACCTCGTCTACCTTTGCATCCTGGGAAAAGTTCTTTTGAACAAAGAAGTGATGAATTAAAAATAGGAACCTGCTCTCCAAAACAAATACACACCTTGGTAAGAGCCATGTCTCTCACAGTGGGTGCTAGTGCTCATGGGAAACGGAGTCCTGAAAAGCACTCACTCAGAGCACATAGATCCAAGGCCCGTTTATCACCACCTACAGATTTAATCAAAGGTATGAAACCTTGAATTATAAACTACATTTACTTGACAAAACCAGAAAATGTCTTATTACAGATATTCAAGGACAAAAATTAAGCCTAAAATGTTTTTAAAGAGTTAAAAAAATAACTGCCTGTGGTGTAAAATAAGTTCTTGCATCAAGTTTTAATGTCACTTAAAGCTGAAAATTCAACTTTAGGTTTTTCTGTTGGTCATTCTGCCACCCCGGTGTTTTGTTTTTTTTTTCCAGTCGACAGAGGTCCTGAGACCTTAAAACAAAAACTTAAAACTCTTGAACTTCCCCCTGCCTGATTAACTCATCTGTTCAAAAATGCATTTTTCATCTCAACCCACTCCTCTTTTTTTTCCTTTTTAATCTTGTAACTTTGCTTGTTGTTTTATTATGTTGAAATGCTGAGCATCAGCATTTCTTATGGGTGTCACTATGTGCAGCTCTACTACAATAGAGCAATAGAGATGTTAGGGTAAGCATTTGCTGAAAGAAAGTGCTTAACATTGAAATAAGCCTCAGCATTTCAACACCCTGCATTTGCTGAAAGGAAATGCAGGCCCTGCCTCTAGTTTTTTTTTTTTTTGTGTGTGTATTTCTGCTTTTATTTTTGTTGTTAAGTGTCCTTGAGTGTTGGTAAAGGCGCTTTTGAATCAAATGTATTATTATTATTATTATTATTATTGTTATTATTATTATTATTGTTATTATTGTTATTATTATTGTTATTATTATTATTATTGTTATTATTAAAAATCCATTCAAAGCATTTAATCTAATATGAGCTTGTCTATTGTTTTTGTCAAAGTTTTAACTTTTATTGTGCCTTGCAAAGCTGCAGTTTAAGAGTTTATTATGGTCATATCTTCAACATTTTCTAAAAAGGCGAGTTTGTCCTTTTTAGAAAGTGAAATTTGATAAATGAAGAGATTTACTTTCTGCAGGAGTAAACTGTGACTGTGATGTAAAAACCTTTTTAAAGCACTGCACAATCGACTCAGTCCGCTGATTGCAACATCTGATCTCTGTGTTTCTTGGTGGAGAGTGTCTCCTCCTCTCATCCTGTGGTTGTGTTTGGGTTCGTGTCTTACAGAGCAGAAGAGGTCGGCGCCATCATGGCAAATCTTGAGAAAGCAAACCAGGTGAGTTCTGTCTTCCTCTGTGCTTGTCTGATGAGGCGCTCCTTCGTTAAGGTAATGATTCCTGTAATCAAGCCTCGACTTTAATTAGACACCTTTCGTCCTGTCTCCCCCCCTACACCCCCCACCCCCCCACCCCTCCCACTCCTGCCTCACCTCCCCTGAGTGTGTGATTAGCGTGTGTAAACCTAAGCCCCCATCAGTGGGCGCGCTGTGGCAGCACGGCTCCACTCAGCAGAGAGTCACAGAGTCTGCTGAAGCAGGAGCTCTGAGCGCGGGGGTTCTTACTTATCTCTCTGCCTTGATTGCTTCCTATCCTGGTGATCCCTCTCTTCTTCTGCTCCTTTCTTCTTCCCTCTGCTCTACTCTCTCATGCTCTTTTTCCTCACTCTGCTGCTTTTCTTCTAGCAGCTCCTGGATAAATGTCTTCAAAATGAATCATTAATTAGCAGGCCGGGTGTGACAGAGCAGGTAAACAGTTTGGGGAATAAAGTGGGCTGACTAAACAGCCCCCTCAGCAGAATACAGCCGCGGCTGCACTCGCCTGCTCCGGCCCGACTCAAGTTTTCACTCGCCTGTAATACTTCACAGCAAGGGCAGCTCCTTTGATTTATGTATATGTTCTCACCTTGATCATCTCATTAGCCGATTGATGTGGCTGCTGTATGAAAACTGTTCTGCTGTGATACAATGTCTGTGTGCAGAAAGCTGAAACAGCCCAGAGGGAAGTGGAGCGGCTAAAGGAGCAGCTAGCCAGTGGACAGAAACCCAACACAGTCAACTGCCATCCTGTGGAGGGCACCAGCAGGGTAAGAAAAACCTGCCTCCCAGTCAGACGCTGTTTTTGTCTCATTTGCAGTTTTAAAAAAGTTTTTTTAGACTTATATAAGCTACATACACCTGAAAATGCCTAATTTTCAGACACTAAGAGAAATGAAGCCTGAAAAGAATAAAAAAGAGAAATCTGCAAACTGGGGTCAGAAAAATCTACCTTGCAAATTTCTTATTTTAAGGAATGTTTTTTATTTAAAGGGGCTGTGAGCAGTTTGAAAGTGATAACACTGCAAAAATGGAAATGTAAGCAAGTCATTATGTCTTATTTGTAGTAAAAATTGTCTTATTGTTCTTCATTTGAGCCACATTCCCCAGACCAGGTCATAAAAATGTCTTATTTCAAGTTTTTTAAGACAAAAATGAGGTGTATATTGCTTGTATCAAGTAAAAAATAAAATCTGCCAATGGGATAAGATGAATTTGCCCGGGGAGTTTCTTGAAATTAGAAAGATGTCTTAAAACAAGAACCTTTTATCTTATCCCACTGGCAGATTTTTCTTTGCCTGTTGCAAGCAATTGATGCCTCATTTTTGTCTTTAAAAAACTTGTAATGAGACATTTTTATGACCTTGTCTCAAATCAAGAATAGTAAGACAAATTTTACCAAAAATAAGACATAATGACTTGCTTAGATTTCAGTTTTTGAAAATATGAATGATAACACAAAAATCTTTCTATAACTCATGGTTCGTGGTTGGGTGAAGACATTTATTGACAAAAAAAAAAGTTCACTCTTTTTAAATCATAATGACAACAGAAACTTCAAAAATGACCCTGTTAAGAAGTTTACACAACTCTGGTGGTTTTGTCCTGATAAATGCACAAAAGTGAACACAAATGTGTTTGAATGTGTACTAAAGGTAACCATCCTCACCTGTGAGCGATTTACTTGTAATCAGTGTGTGTGTATAAAAAAAATGAACAGGGTCATTTTTGAAGTTTCTGTTGTCATTATAATTTAAAAAGAGTAAACACAGTTGTTTGTTAATAAATGTCTCCTCTAACCATGGGTGACAGAAAGGTTTTTGTGTTATCATTTATATTTTCTGAGAAAAGGCCAAAAAATTAGAAAACTCTACTTGAGGGGCAGTAAACTTTTAGGCACAACTGTATATATATATATATATATATGCACCTTATTTCAAATGGGATTATTGGTCTGTAAATACAAGATGATGCCAAAGTGCTAAAAATCTGCTGTTCCTCAAGTGACCACTTGAGGCTGGCATCGGAAGTACCAGGAGTCATATACACCCTAAACCAAAAAATTAAAGCCGTTTTCAGAGCCAATAAAAGCATATTTACAGCCTGGTACAAAAACTGTATCACATCTGGATCGCTGATTTTGCAAACAGCACACAGTGTACCGGGGGTGAATTCTTTTCTAACATGGCTGTTTTGAAGATATTAAGATGGAGAGCTTGCCTAATCAGAGCCACAGGTCACGTGACAGACAGGCACCCAATGGCTGTGAGTTTTGGCACTCATCCCCAATTCCAATATGGCTTCGCCGGCTGTTTTGCCTCAAAACTTCAGGAACAGACGGGTGACATCACAGAGACTACATCCTGATAAGAACTTACCAAATTTTTTTTTTTTTTTTTAAGATATTTTTTGGGCTTTTCTGCCTTTAATCAGATAGGGGAGGACAGTGGATAGAGCAGGAAATGGGGTGAGAGAGTGGGGAGTGACATGCGGGAAACAGGCCACAGGCGGGAAGCGAACCCGGGCCACCCGCTCGAGGGCAAGCCTCATGGTGCGCGGCCATATCCACTAGGCCATCTGCGCCCCAAGAACTTACCAAATTAAGGTTTATTGTGATCAAGGCTGCTTTTGCAAGAGACGTGCTTTTTCTCTGTGCTTTAAGTTTTGCTGTTTTTTCTTTGATCTGTATTTTCCATGTTTAGTGAGCAATAAATATACATTTTTAAAAAAGAGTTTGACACCCCTGCTCTAAAATAAGATGGGTTTTTTTTTCTAAAAATGAAACTGTAACACTTGATTTGGTTTCAGTTTAACTGATCTTTGTCCACTTTTGCACCTGCTCTGTACTTGACTTCTTCTACAGCGTCTGACTTCAGTAAATGTAAAGGAAATATCATGTGTTTTATTGACTTTCAGTGTCTCATATTTCCTTTTTTTGGTTACACCCCTAAACGGCGATGAAATACTTGATTACTTACAAGCTTTGTTTGTGAAAAAAGGTAACTTATCGTCAGTTTTCGAGACAAAAACAAATTGAAAAGACACAAAATGAGTCAACCATGTTTCCAGTGATAACTTTTGAGTAACTGTGCCTCTTTGTTGAGAAAGACAACCAGAGCAGCTTATGGTTGCGCCAATATGAACCACCTGAATAACATGATACATTTTATGTACAGCTAGCATTCTTCTTCAAATATGGAAACACCTAAATTTATTGATATTTTTAACCATCATCAAGTCAAAGACAAAGTCAGTCAGAGAAGCAGCTCTGACTTTAACATGGTACAGAAATCTTGATTTAATAATAAAAAGATGATGGATGTAGAGAGATGTGATTCAGGGGCTGGTCTCTCTAACATTGTTTTCACTTTATCATCCCTTTTTTACCCTCCCCCCTCCCTCCCCGCCCTCAGGAGAACAGCGACAGGGACGAGGTTTTACCCTCCCAGCTGGAAGCCGCTCTGCTGGCTAAAGACCGAGAAATCCTCCATCTACTTGAAAAAATTCAGCGGCTCCAGTTTACACTACAGGAAGTCCAGGAGACCTCAGCCAATCAGATACTAGAGCTGGAACGCCAGCTGGCCTATAAAACAGAAGCTATCGAGGTGAGCGACAGAACGTGAGAGACTCGTCCTCAGAAATACTCACAACGATGTGCTGATGTAAAATAAACACGCCGCTCCTCTCTCACTCTCCTCTTCAGAGATTAGAAAATAAACTGCAGTCCCAGATGGACTACGAAGAGATTAAAACTGAACTGAGGTGATCATTTTCTCATAGACTTTAATGCATCAATCAGTTAACAGAATTAAAACCCAGGGCTTAATCTCTCCTCTCCTGTTTGTTTGTGTGCACAGTATCTTAAAGGTAATGAAGCTGGCTTCAGCAAACGGCGGCTCGTCCCAGGTATTTACTCTCCTGCACATCCTGTCCATCACACAGCTTCTTAAATTGGCACATCTTTTCTTTAAACCAGACGTTTGCTTCCTTCTTCACTTTGTCTTGGTGTTTTAGACAGAAATTACGCTGCAGTGCTCGTGAATGTATCATCCATTACAGGGATATGTACAGCAGCTGAAATAGATTTGAGTGATAACCAGACGCGTGTGTGTGTTTCTGTGTGTGTGTGTGTGTGTGAAGGATTCTGCAAAGGCAGCAGAGGCTCTTCTGCTGGATAAAGACGCCTTTCTTCCATCTCACAAATACCTAATGGATAAAGCCCGAATTTTGCACAGCATTGGTAAGATGGATATCTTTATTTCCTGCCTCTAAAACATGTTTTTAACAGTTTTACAAAAAAGGAGTTTGTTATTTTCTTACAGCTCATTATAGTTCAGGCTCAATAAACTCTTGGGTGGATGTTTTCAGGCTGGATTTTTGCATAAAACTGATCGATCAGTCTGTTAGTCCAGTAGTTCCCAGAGTGGGGGTCTGGACTTCCAGGGGTGTCATAAAATTCCTTTCAAAATCAAAGACTATTTACAAGTGAATATCTTATCCATTGGTGTGAATATATCAACAATAATTGAGGTTACACTAACATAAAAGCATGCAATATTGGATGCATTTTCCACATTTCTTTGTTGAAGACCCTTAAGGTGACGAAACAAGGATAAAAACGCCATCAGAGGAGGGAGATTAACGTAGTAAACACAGTCATGTGTGCACGTAGGTCACTCTAATTCTACACAGGTCAGCTTAAATAAGTTCCTTAGGCCTGTGTAGTGTTTATTTTTATTTGCCAACAAGAATATTCCTATATCAGGGGGTTGACAGACACCAGAAGCACAAGCTGAAAAGTAAGGAGGGGTCAATGACGCAATTCCTACAATGATGTGAATTTTATTGTTTAAAAAAAACAACAACAACAACATAAAAAAACAATATGTTTGTCTTACACCTTCCCCATATACAAAACCACTCTTCATTTCTCAGAAAATTTTAATTATTTGTCATTTTTCTGCTCTGAAGTGTCAAAATATCAAGTGAGGTGACTGTCCAGCCTTAACTTCTACTTGGACAACAGGTTTAAAATCCCTTAGATTTAGATATGTCTGTTGCCCCATTTGTCATAATTTCTGACATGTTTTGCATTCACTGACAAAATTGGGAAGCATTTGCACTGATATAACAACATAACATATAAACAATGTTGTCTGGAAATGTTCAATATATCAAATATCATCTGGGGCGACCATCAAGAAAACACAATTTTGGGACTTTTATTTTGAAACCACTTCAAAGACAGGGCATTTTATCAATCAGACTCATCTGAAGAACCCAGAGAAACACCTAGAGGGTTATTAAGTCTTTCTCATATTTGCAAATAAACTTATTTTGAACTACTGTAATGTACAAGCCACTTTTGGGTGTTATGTGGGGTGACCTTCCCAAAACTGTGAATAATAAGTTTCATCTGCAAATCTATAAGCCTGTCGTTCTTAAACTGTTTATTTAATTACTGATGTCTATTGAACTATTAGTAATTTTAGAGAAATTAATATATTTTGAGATAAATTCTGGTCACCTCAAATGAGTTTTTTTCATGGCTGTCCCTAATTCAACTTTTAAAACACCTAGATATCTTAACTGGGTTTTTTGCATAAATGCATGTGTACACTAAATTCCAATTGTTTGAGCATCAGGCAAATATATATCCTAATGAGTAGTATTTTTTAAATGGCCTATTCACAAGTCTTATCCGTCAATGACCTGGAAACCCCTGATTTAGTCCATCACTTATCAGCAGGATCAGTGCATCCAGAAAGTTTTCATACCACATCACTTCTTCCACATTTTGTTAGGTTACATCCACATTTCAAAATGCATTAATTCATTTTTCACACAATGCACCACAAACCAAAAACTGAAATCTAAGAAAGTGTTTGTGTGTTATTTTTAGTAAAAATTTGTCTTTTTATACTTGATATGAGCCTCATTAAACTGCCAAGTCTAGAAAATTGTCTTGTTTCAAGCTGTTTGAAGACAAAAATTAGGTTTGAATTGCTTGAAACAAGTGACAAAAAAATATGCCGATGGGATAAAAAAAAAAACGTGCTCATCAAGTTTCTTGAAATTAGAATAATCTTACAAAAAGAACCTTTTTTCTCAGCACATTGGCAAATTATTTTCTGACTTTTTACAAGCAATTCAGACATCATTTATGTATTTAAATATCTTTGAATGAAATGTGTTTCTGGACCTGTTAGGTGAATATGGCTTGTGCCAAGAGTATAATAAGACAATTTGTGCTTAAGGTAAGATACAAGCACTTGCACAGATTTCAGTGTTTTACAGTGCAGCTGTGCACCAGAGCTCCAACTCCAACCTCACTTAGCTTGAGAGTTGCTGGGAAGAAGAACAGGAGAAACTCCCCAAATCCAGGTGTGCTGAGCTTGAAGCATCATACCTGAGATGATTATAGTCTGTAACTGCTGTAAAGGGTGCTCCAACAAAGTATTGACTAAAGAAAGTGGATGACTGTTTGATTTTAGTTCATTATTAAAGATGCCCTTTTGAGGTATTGTATGCAGATTTTTAAGACAAAAAGGTGAATTTATTCCATTTTGTATCATGACCTAATGGGAAAAAAAGTGTAGTGGTTATGATAGGCAAAAAAGAAAAAAAAACTTGGGCTAATGTGACATTATGTGGATAACTGAGCAGAGTTGGTGAGACTGTGTTTCTCTCGTTAGATGATGACCCGTCCGAGGATGCAGGTAGGGAGAGAGTCCGGCCCCCGGGCTCTCAGTCATCCTCCTCTCAGGCAGACGGTCATGCCTCCCCCGGCTCCGGCCCCACCCTGGATGGCTCCTCCTCCAGCCACGACCTCCCTCGTCCTTTCTCTGTGTCGCCTTGCTCTGTGGACAGACTGTCAGGAGACCACCTCCTCCACAAGCAGCTGCTCTCCCCACACTTTAAAAAGGAAGGCCTCATGGCTTTTCCCACCGCCCTCTATGCAGCCAAAGTCGCCCTCATGTCGGCCACCCAGGGCAGCATCGAGGCCGGCCTGCCCAGCGACCAGTCAGAGAGCGGCAGCTCCATCACCGGAGACGACGACCAACTGGACACGGCAGAGATCGCCTTCCAGGTGAAGGAGCAGCTGCTGAAGCATAATATTGGCCAGCGCGTGTTTGGCCACTATGTGCTGGGTCTGTCTCAGGGCTCAGTCAGTGAGATCCTGGCAAGACCCAAACCCTGGAGGAAGCTGACTGTGAAAGGCAAGGAACCGTTTATAAAGATGAAACAGTTCCTCTCTGATGAACAGAACATCTTGGCTCTTCGGACCATCCAGGTCCGCCAGAGAGGTGAGTGGAAATATCTGAACACACTGAACTGAAAGACACCTGCACTTTCTCCACTGACTGAGCTGTACAGGCTAAAAATCACAGGGCCAGGCAGCATTACAAAGAGTACAACTTAATTTTTTTTTTTAAATGTACTCGAGGATTTGGATTATTTGTCAGGTTATGGTCAGGTTTTGTAAATAACATAAATGATAGCAGCCTTTCTGTTCAGCAGAATACACACCTGATCAAAATCTCAAGAGGAGTTGAAAAATGGCACTGATTTACATTTTGCACTGTTTGCTTGAAAAGATTGGAAAAAGAGGACATTAGAGTGAGACGTTAAAAAAATGGGAGTAAAGGATTTTCTTTCAAAGGGTTGGGTTGGTTCAAGACTACAGCTCAAAAAATCCTGAAAACCCCCAAATGAGTGAGATTATTCATCGAGAAGAAGTCCTTTGACAGGCGGCCACTGTAAACTACAGAGTTGTTCTGTTGAAAAACTCAGTCATTAACACACAGAGCAGGGCCCTCAGTCATGAAGGACGCCCCCTGTAACATCTCCACATAGACAGCCACCGTTTGACGCCCCTGAACGACTGTCAGCTCTATTGTTCCATTGAAGGAAAAAGCAGATCATGATGACCCCCCCCCCGGGCTCCATAGAAACCAGGTAGAAAACATCTTAATTTGGGTCCAGGATCATCTTCACAGACAGCAAATCAGATCCTCGGCCTGAGCTCTGGTGAAATATTTTTGGATCTACCACTTGATTATTGTGTTTTGTTGTTGATCTTTAAAGAAATTCAAAATGTCCGTCTTACTGCGTCCAACCTCAGCAGCTTTTTGCCATTAGGGGGTCAAGACAGTGAGAATATGTGACAAAAAATGACCCTGAATCCACATTTTTGCTCAGATTTTGTCTTTTAGAGGGTGTAGTCTTTAACTTTTGATCAGCTGAGAAACAGACAACTCTTTTTTTTTTGTCTCACTCCCATTCCTTCGTTTTACCTTTTGAAACTCTACATTTCTAAGATCAACAGTGCAAAATGTTATCTGTGCAATTTTTCAACTGGTCCTAAAATTTGATTAGGTATGTAAGTGAAAGTTTAAGCCACAGGTCGCATTAAGTCATATCCATTAACATCAGATAGCTCAGGAAATGTCAACTTTTATGTTTGTTTTGCCTTAAAAATCACATAACAGCAAAACAAAATGGTGGCTTAAGCTTCCAAAATATGAACGCTGCTGTTTGAAAAAGTGTATTTAAAGGAAGCGTAAGTGCAAAGAGCTTCGATGTTCTTATATTCTCTATAGGAGAGATGTGCCCACGCCATCCTTGTTTTGGTGGCCGAACTCATGGACCTGTGTACATTTAAAGCTTCTAATCTAATCTACTTGGACCTTATCTTTGACTTCTCCTCGGCTTCCTCTGCCATGTTTGTAGTGTTACTTTTAAACTTTGTTTTCTCCCCAGATTCACAGCTTTTGAAAGTTGAGCTTCCCGTATACTGCAACCTCAGACAGCACGCGCTCAAAGGCAGCCATTGATCTAACAGTCAAAAGCAAAGCCTTGGAACTGCTCTCTGATCAACCATCCCACTCACCCCCCCTCCTCCTCTCTCTATCTCTCTCTGTTACCCTCTGTGGCAGGGAGCATCACTCCGCGCATCCGAACTCCTGAAACTGGGTCAGACGACGCCATTAGGAATATCCTGGAGCAGGCCAAGAAGGAGATCCAGTCCCAGAGGGGAGGTGAGGATGGAGTCCTCATGAATCACGCTTGGATCTGTTTTAATAGATTTTAACTAGATTTATTGTGCATGATGTTTTATTTTGTCTTTGATGATATTTAAAGCACCTGATTTGGAGGGTGGATTTGAGATTGGAGCGTCAGAGTGTGGGTCTCTCTTTCTGTCTAAGGTGAAGGCAAACCGTCTGTAAACAGCCTGTCAGGCAGGAGCAGTAATGGAGCAGGCAGCAGCTCTGACGAGGCCATAAAAGGCATCCTGGAACAGGCCAGGAGGGAGATGGAGGCCCAGCAGCACGCCCTGATGGAGATGGAGGCCTGCGGGAGGGCCCAGACTGCCAGCTCAGCAGCTCAGGTGGAGCATTTGGGGACCCCGGAGCGTTCCCGAGGCCTGTCTTTACCCATCTCCATCAAACAGGAGGAGGGCGGCTGCGTCACCGTCTGCATGGCTAACCCCATCAGCAGCCCTCAAACGCCCCTCAGCGTCCTCTCCCCGGCTGCTTTCGTCCAGAACATCATCCGTAAAGTCAAATGCGAGATCGGAGAGGCGGGCACTTACTTTGACCAGCACTGGTCTCAGGAAAGAGGCTCCATGGTTCTTGGAGGTGGAGGTGTCTCACGGGCCTTCAATTCAGTCTCTCCATCTTTATCTTCCTCCTCCTCTGGACCCTCTGCTCTTCCTCGCTCCTGGCCTCGCCTGGAGAACGGTGAGTGTCTCTCCAACAGTGAGGAGGCCTCTGCTGGTGAGGACGACCTGGGCCTTGGTCGGCCTGTGGAGGTGAAAGTGGAGTCGGATACGTCGGTGAGTGGGGAGTCACCGGGCCCCGGCTCTGGAAGGCTCTCCTACTACCCGGCATACATCCCCCGGGCCCTCAAACCCACGGTGCCGCCGTTGACTCCAGAACAATATGAGATGTACATGTACAGAGAGGTGGACACCATCGAGCTGACTCGGCAGGTGAAGGAGAAGCTGGCGAAGAACGGAATCTGTCAGAGGATCTTTGGTGAAAAGGTCAGTACACGTCCTAACTTATTATTATTTTCTAAACGATATAATCACTGCTCACTGCATGAACAGTTGTCACTCAGCTTTCAAATCATCAGCCTTGAAATGAAAATGAGGGTTATAACATCACTTGACACCAGAGATGGTAAGGAGACTAAATTAACTCCCTTACATCAATTTACTCAGTAATTTTTTTGTAGACAAATTATACTTGTGAGAGCAGTTTCAGTGCAACATAGTTTTAACTTTTACTCTTGTATTTTTGTGAAGAAGAAACGACACTTTTACACTGTTGCTTTTTGTTAAAATTCTGCCCGCTACTTTTATTTTTATTCATTTATTACTGCTTACTCAATGCATATGTTTTGGTTTGTCACAGAGACTCATGCCTTGGGCGCTGTCTAGGGCTGAAAGATATACCACTATCATATCAGTATGGCGATATGAAAATTCAAGATATTAATATCCCAATATCTATTATATCAAAGATATCAATAATGTAGATTTTCCCAGCTCACCCTGCATGTAAAGCTCAGAAAGTCACATGATTATTGGTGACTTTCTCTTCATGTTGATGACTGACACTAAGCTCTCTATGATGCTTTTATTTTTCTGAAAAATACTTAGTTTTCACTCATCCCAGAGTCATAGAGCATCGATTCAATATCTGGACATCTGACTTTAATATTGAGATATGAATTTTTTGTCCATATCGTTCAGTCCTAGCGCTGTCACATAACTCTGTTTTATCAAATCAAAGTAACAGCTGGTGACGTTTTAACTCCATTTCATCAATCAAACACAGGCACATGACCAAAAAAATCTCTTGAAGCTTACAAGTGACTTCAGTTTATGGACTTTTTTGTCAAAGACCATTTCTTATGGCTAAATTTAAGTTATTCTATCAACACTTGATTGTTTATTGTTTTGGCTGAAGTGACATTGTTGATCAATATCTAAATTTGCACATTCTTATTTTATATTTTTGCCTATTTGACATTCACACACTGATTAAAATGAAACCATAAATCAGTAGTTGCTCACCAGTTACTCAGTGCTTCAGTAGTTTTTTTCACTAAATACTTACTCTTAGTCATGTAATTTTTCAGAGGACTACTTGTCACGTTTTAGTTGAGTCATATTATCCTTTAATAACTGTACTCTAACTTGAGTATAATTTTTTGGCTGCTCTAACCACCTCTGCTCTACCCCAAAGTCTTTTTTCTTGCGATCTCCTTCATCATGAGGAGCCCCACATATGTAAACTTGAGGCCTTCTTTCCTTAATCATTAAATGACATGCTATTGTCTCTGTACCCTCCGTGCTGATGGAGTATCAAATAACAGACACATTCTTTTTTCAAATCAGTGACAAGTTTAATTGAGTTGTCTCTTGAAAGTGTGTCAAGTCTTGAATAATTCACTGTGACAAAGATAAACAGCAAAGGTGAACAGGAATTCACCAGGGGTGGAAGTGATTAAAACAAGTGAAGAAATCCATCCGCAGGTTGTCCCTTCAGGTCAATAACAGCTCAGAGAAAAATAGATTTGATAAAGCTGACTCTTCTTTCCAACCTGAGCAGAACAAGCCGTCCTGCAATCCAGACACTTCATCGTGAACTCTTTGAACTCTCAGCATCTACAATGTGCACAACAAAAACAAAGAGGAAACTCAAATATCTAACCTAAATACGTGTTGTTGTAACATTAATGCTCTCCTGTTGGTTAGACTTTAACTGTCAGCACAGGAAGAGACATGCTGATATTTTGTGGCTGATAAAACAAGGTGTTTCATAATGTCTTACACTCTCTTGGGATTTTATTTACCTTATTTTTTGACTTTCAGTTTAGCTACGGAAGAGTTCCCTCTACACTAGATTAATCATTGAGATGGCAGCAATCATCAATTGATTCTCCTTTCAAATTTTTAAGATGATGTAAATCTAAATTCTGAAAAAAAAGAAAGAAATGCATTTCTGATTTGTTTTTGTTTTTTGTCTATTTTTGTCCATTCTATCAAACATTGTTGTTGTGAATATGTTCATGATTGTTCCTCCATGCAATAAGCTGCAACATCACCTTATTGGAAGACTATGTTGTAGCATATATGAAGCTCTGCTGCCATCTAGTGGATGTTTGAGAAAGTACATTATTCTGCTAATGCCCAAACTAACATGCTTTTGGTATTTTGATTATTCATGCATCCTTTTAAAATGATAAGTACATTTGAAATAAACTACTATGCTTATGATTATAATGGTTGTTGAGGATTTTTTTTTTCATTCATTATAAATCTTTATTTTGCTGCACAGGTGCTCGGGCTCTCTCAGGGCAGCGTGAGCGACATGCTGTCTCGCCCCAAACCGTGGAGCAAGCTGACCCAGAAAGGCAGGGAGCCCTTCATCCGCATGCAGCTGTGGTTACTGGACCAGTTAGGACAGAGCCTCAGTCAACCCACGAACCAGGGCCACACTCAGGGTGAGACTTCGCATGGACACACACTTTATCGGAGAGGAGAAAAATATGAAAACGTACATTTACTGCAATTTTTAATGTGCTGAGCGGCCTCATGTTAATAATTGACTTGTTTACTGGTTTTCGGACACTTCCACCCTCCAGAAAAAAGCCCAGTGACAGCCCAGTCCTCGCCCTCCCCGCCTCCAAGCCCAGCAGAGAGTCACCCCAGTCCCCTGGTGGAGCCTGTCAGTCTGTCCCTGGAGAGCAGCAAGGAGAACCAGCAGCCTGAAAACCTGGGACTGGGCCTGCCCCCCCACCCAGAGGGAGGGAAATCCACCCCCAGCCTCATGTCCCTACATCAGCCTACTACCCCTCTAGGCATCCAGGAGCTGGTGGCCATGTCTCCAGAGCTGGACACATACGCCATCACTAAGAAGGTCAAAGAGGTGCTAACAGACAACAACTTAGGTGAGTCCTGATCCTGATGAGAAGTAATGCAGCTGCTATGGCAGAAAAACATCACTGTGCGTTTGTTCCTGCAGGCCAGCGTCTGTTTGGAGAGACCATCCTGGGTTTGACTCAAGGCTCCGTGTCTGACCTGCTCTCCAGGCCCAAACCATGGCACAAACTCAGTCTGAAAGGCAGGGAGCCGTTTGTACGAATGCAGCTGTGGCTCAATGACCCTCATAATGTGGACAAACTGAGAGCCATGAAGAAAATGGAGAAGAAAGGTAGGAAAGAGGATGTTTAAATATTTATTTTTCTAATCTTCTTCACGTCCTGATGCTTGATTTCACTGTCTCTCCTGCAGCTTATCTGAAAAGACGCTACGGGCTGCTGAGCACCGGCTCGGATAGCGACTCACCCAGCACCCGCTCTGAGTGTGTGAGTCCAGCCTTAAGCTCGCTGGACTTGTGTCCCTACAGCCAGGTGAAGAAGCCCCGGGTGGTGCTGGGAGCCGAGGAGAAAGAGGCGCTGAGGAAGGCGTATCTTCTAGAGCCTTACCCCTCTCAGAACACCATCGAGATTCTGGCCTCTCAGCTGAAACTCAAAACCAATACGGTCATCAACTGGTTCCACAACTACAGGCCAGTGCTGTCAATTCTGCCACACTTTTAATGTAACTTCTTAGTTCAACATGTAAATGTGATGGAAGGGCTGCCTTAAAATTTAATTTCAGGTCATAAAATAAATATTGTTATTCTTGTTTTTAACTTGATTAATTAAGATACCATGTGTCCACCCTTGTCCTAATTCAGTTTATTTAGCCCTATTAGTTATCTTTACATCTTCAGATATTTGTTGGGGAGATAGTTCATCAGTATTTTTTCCTTTTTCTCTAGTTGTTTAGTTCTTTGGATTCGTACAAAAACATGCTTAAGTGGCATGAAAATGGCATTTAAGAATAGACACATATAAAGATCAACAAATAGTAATAAAAGTGATGAACTAACAAAATAAAATACACAAAATATATTATTATTATTTGTATTATTATTATTATTATTATTATTATTATTATTATTATTATTATTATTATTATTATAATAAA